>JAECUM010012926.1:0-91203 GCA_016617855.1 Megalonaias nervosa
TAGCCTATAGACCTATACACTTCATAGTCTTCCAACGCTCTTAACAACTATAGAAAACTTAGTAACAGCCAGAAATATGTTATGTCAAACATGCTTTATTTTATTTTTGTTAAGCATCTCCATTGCGCCCAAGCTGAATCAAAAATATACCTACAATATTTAATGACAAATAATGCACTTACCAGCCAGAAGAAATCATTTATCCGTCAACACATTAATCCATAAGCAAATTTCACTGTAACACTTGCCATATTTCCAAGACAGAAAAATAAATTTTCAATGAATCCGTGAACTTGAAAGTTTAGCACATGGTTATCTGCTGGGGTCCGCATTTGGAGGGTCTTTTATACACGGGGGTACTTTTACAATCAATATTAATTACAACACAAGTATGTCACAAACAGTTTCACCTCCTCTAAAGAAAAGGAGAGTTATATATGATAGTGACGCGGATCTCTAATTACCCGTGAACAACCCAAGCACGGACACTCATTCTACATGTATATACACTACAACAGAGCTGTGGGCCGAGTATACTTTCATTATGTACAATATAATTTTCTAAACTGGAACTAATGAAAATGAAACATTTTCTTGTAATAAATATTAACTATTTGTTGTTAATTTCATATAACATCCATATATTAAATGTGATAATACCTAAAAACTATGCCACGTTAAATGTTGTTTTTTTTTTTTTTTTTTGGCTCACGCATAAAAACTGTGTACTTCAGATGACACGTCACGACATAGTCCTCATTAACATATTTGTATTAATGCACCGCATGTAAACATTGGCGCGTGAACTATATTGCACAATGGAGGAGTTCTTTCTTACTTTAAAGGATAATATTGGGTGAGAAAAATAATCTACGTTGGGGTTTTGGACCGAGACAAGGAAATCCCAGTCGCGGGGTTATATTATATGTCTCCCCACTCGGGCAAGCCTCGTGGGGAGACAAATAATGTAACTCTTGACTGGGATTTCCTTGTCTCGATCCAAACCCCAACATAGATTCTATATGTCACCTCCGGGCAACCTTACCACTCAACGTGAAAGGACGAACGATACCTCTGCATGGAAGTTTATTGCATTACATACTGATGTATGATTGGCATTTATCAGAAACTATGGCGATGACCTTATGCTTCACGTTGAGGCATTGTCAGAGAGAGAGAGAGAGAGAGAGAGAGAGAGAGAGAGAGAGAGAGAGAGAGAGAGAGAGAGAGAGAGAGAATTGAAATTGAGAGATTTTCATCCCTAAAAGTTAGAATTCATTAACAGAATATTTACAAAGCAATATGAAACCAGAATTATACTTTCTAAGCTATTAAATTCGTTGATTTTACTTGTAAAGCAACAACTTATGCATTATGAAAATATTTTAATCAAGCACACCTAAACGCGTATATCCACGGAGGCATGCATCACGGAGACAGTTCTTGTTTGGTCTTTTTTTTAAACTTTTAAACGCTTGATAGATAGCATGTAATATCACAACAGCATTAACATCATTGAAGTTCTGCATGAAATGATTATCATCAGACTAAAGTATGGCTGCAACTATTACGAATTTCATTTACCTTTTTGATGGAAATGAAACACACACACACACACACACACACACACACACACACACACTACACTTTACATAGCATTTTGTCGTACTTTTTGTGTCTATTTAATTTTTTTAAATTTATAATTCGTACTACAATTCACACAAAAACAACAGAACTTGGGAAAGCTAACTTATTGTTAAATAACCCACTTTATCAAATGTAGATTATGACTTGGACTTCTTGGGAACAGAATTCCACAAAACTCCTTACAAAGGTTTTGAAGGGATCATAGTTATTGAACAATTATCTCTCTTTTATTATCCCCCTTTGCTTACGAATATCAAATCTGGTGAGGATGACTAGTAGGACTAATGACACTGATGGGCTAATTGTTCAGTCTGAGAAATAATTTCCCAACACAAAAACACCCATAATGAAGGAAACAATCATCCACATACATGTGCAAAAGGAGACGGAAATATGAAAAGCTCAGACCCTCGGGTTGTTACAGTATCGTGTCATGTTTACAGGATATCAAATTATGATTCAAATTAAACTGAAATGATGGCTGCTGATTGGTTACTAGAAACATGTATAAATATACATATTGTGTGTTGTTTCTTTTTTTTTTTTTTTTTCTTCAATTTTACACTTGCATTAAGGATTTAAAGATGATACAATGGCTACGAAAAGTGAAGCATAGAGTGAGAATGTTTTATTGTATGCATGTCATTCGGTATCCCGTTAAAATCGTGCATAAGGAGGTATTCAGTAAACTATGTTGATTCATCTACACGCAGAAGTTGTTTGTTAAATAATCAGTCCAGTTTCACGCTTGTGCTATCACAGATGTATCTTATTCCTTTCTTAATTGTATGATGGGTGGTCTAAGCCACCATCCAGCAGAGTACTGCTTCGGGCAAAAATGTGCAACATTCATTTTCATAAAATTTGCATAATGAAGGTAAGTCACACATCCATCTGTTTTGACTATACACTGCACGTACATTTCTTGAACTCTTTTAAGTTCAACGTTTCATCCGTTGTTTTAATTTGTACGTGCATAAGATTTCGGACATGTCTGGAAATAAAGGCCAATGTAATGTGTAGCTGAGAAATTGGATTTAGCGTAATGATCAGCCATTGAAAGCGTATTCTCGTACAGCAAGATTCTCGCAAAACTCTTACGTTGAGTGATCGATGAATTATATTTGTTACCGATAGGTGTCGCACGTCATTTTTTCATGTATTGTATCACTGTTGCACTGTTTGCAATATTTTAATTCAGAAGTAAAAATGCGTTATATGATCCTTACAGGTTATATTTACTAAACTGGATATGACAAATAAATATATCAATCACTAAATAAAGAAATAAATATAATATGAGTGATTACACTCGACCTGGGTGACCTGGCAGTCTCAACATTCCAAGGAATAATCATTACACTTTTATCCACTGGAACAGTTTGTATTTATGTGCATGCATCATGCGTACATGTGACGGCAAGTATGCACAATGCATTACCAAACTAGACCTGCCTGGAAGTGGACTAGCCTCTAATGCACATTATGTACTATGTCGACCAATCAAAGACTGATTTTGAACGTCCATTCACTTATGGAGAACCATACTAGACGCTTGTTCAGTGTAGATCTCTCAAAGTCACGCGAGAGTCTGATTAAACGAGACCATTGAATCCTTTTGACACAAGGACTCCGTAACATTTATGCAGATAAACTGGCTGTTCGGAAGTATGAACCTTGATTATTCATGTACGATTTATCCCAAACAATGCAGTTTATCGAATCGCTTCGAATATAAACAAGAACAGGCTAGACTGTCCGAACTACTGGACCTAATGTTGGAAACTGTTTGAGCATAATCATGAATTTATGTTCAGATTTTTAAAATATTGGTGGTCCAAAGCCTCTTTTGCGGCAAGGTTAGAAACACACAATAAGAATTCGTAATATGGAAAGACCGTATGTATAACCTTTATTTCTACAGACATTTCATAAACTGTGGTCTTGAGTCCGAGTATATTTGTGTGCTCATACAATTTCATGATTTGGGGACTGTCTGAGCACAAACATATAATTCATGCTTAAATCTAAATGAAAAATACTAACGTTGACCAGTAACTTTTATTGTAATAAGTTTTCAAACACATTTCAGGGCTGACTTACTGTTGGACGATTTACACAACTGCAATTTTGCAATATGCAATATTTTTAATTCTGGAGCTTACGTCGGAGCTAAATATATGTGCTGATGCAATTTCATGACTATCCTCTTATCCAGAAAAGATTTACAACCATACATACACCTTCTCAATACTCTTTGTATCTATCTCTACACAACCTAAATATGGAAAAGAAAGAGATTTTCCTGTATGAGGTGCGGGGAGGGGTGAGTGTAGCTTTTGGTGGGTTAGTGGTTGCCGGAGTCAGATGCCATGGAGCTTCGCTGAGAAAGGAATTCCTTACTTTCATTACCGCACTACTAGTCTTTGATGTACCGTTTGACTCCAATCAATCAACTAGGAAAGCCGACAATCCATTTCTCAAGAATAGCTTATATTATATTATATTATACTTTAAATTCTTTCCCTTAAATCACTTACACTTCCACATTGTCTCTTACTTTCATCTGCATACAACACGGAGGTAAATAAATATATTGATTTAAACGACAGGGAAGTTTCTCTTGATATTTTAAATGTGCGGAATGTTTCGTTATTGTTTAATTTACGTCTTAAAAAAGAACAACTGTCAAGTGGAGACCGTCATCTACACAAGGGTTTCAGTTTGACTTTTATTACTCTAGGATGAATTATGAATAGAGCTGCTCATAAATAAATCAAGTTGTATATATAAATCCGATTATACCTGCACAGATAAAAAGAATCACAAAAAAAGTAATTTTCCTCAACAATCAAATTTTTATTGTGAATATATTATTATTATTATTATTATTATTATTATTATTATTATTATTATTATTATTTTGATAGAAGGAGTTTTATTTAAAGCGTCTACATATTGAAATCCGCCTGACATGAGGGTTATGGACGATATCATTTTATCTTGCAAAATGGATAAAAGAAAGTGAAAAAAAAAAAAAACAAAACAAAGCACCCAAGAGGACACAAAACAGGCCCGAGCACAAAGTTAACAATTATAATATTCAATTTCTTGCAAACTCAGTTTGAGGAAGTGAAAAATTTGAAAGTTAGATTCGTGCATATATTTGCTTCTATAATTGTCTTGCTGCTAATTGTCTAGTCTCTTAAGAACCACGAGGTTGTAGTTTTGTACCGAATTAATTCTTTTGAAAAGTAAACTATTTGTATACAATTTTTGGAACCCTCAAAAACTTGAATCGGGACAGAATAGAGTACTTTTTAGCTCCCTGTATCAAATTTGGATGAAATTTTGTCAAGTACACGTACTCATGGTGATTCATAACAATGATTAGACGCGACTGGTCGACGTTTGCAAAGGGATGAGGAGGACTAAAAGGGGTTAAGAGGAATTATACATTGATGGACATTCATTTAGTGAGCAATTGTCCATCATCACCTTGATATGAACCCTTCTTTAGAGTTCATCTGCTTAGAGCTAAAAAGGCAACAAAAATGCATTAGTATATACCTGATTACCTGTAACATGATTAAAATGAAGACCTCTGATATAACATAGATTTGACAGTCACTGATGAAAGGTTATAGCCCGATACCCTTTGGAATATGTGTTTGTGAATTGGATTTATTTTACGTAGCTTTAACAATTTTCAGTGATATCGCTACGATGTCTGCAGTGTGGCAGTTTATAGTGATGTCTAGCACTGGAGCATCATGCCGCAGACATGTAGCATCATGTCCCACCCAGTCACATTATGCTGACATCAGGTCGACCAGTCCTAACACTAACCTCTTAATGCTGAGCGCGAAGCGAAGCAGCTGCTAGTACCATTTTTATACGTCTTTAATATGACTCGATCGGGGTTCATACCCGCGCCCTCCCGCATCCGTGGCGGACGCTCTTACCATTTAGGCCACCGGAGCGGTGTTCCTTTGGAATAACTGCAACGCCTAATGTTAGTAGCCTATCAGATAAAATCTGGTATTTAATGTTTGGGAGGGTTATTATCAGTAAAGATTTGTGACTGGATGAATCCAAACATCAGTACATAACGACTTCGTATCGGTGCTCATCAGATCAGCTTAATGTATTGGAACTGTTCCATTGTCCAGAGGCACGGTATCATTATGTGCTGATAAAAGCTTTGGAATACCGGCACAGTAAGTACGTAGGTACGAAAGTTCCATGCAGACGTTGCATGTATCCATGCAGTAC
The DNA here is from genome assembly GCA_016617855.1 of Megalonaias nervosa. Lineage (NCBI taxonomy): Eukaryota > Metazoa > Mollusca > Bivalvia > Unionida > Unionidae > Megalonaias > Megalonaias nervosa. Next base: position 5,923 of record JAECUM010012926.1, read on the forward strand.
CCAACAGCTGTTTGACGACCCTGACTTTTATTGCGGTGGAATCACTGAAAACGGCAGATTACAATCGTGCCAAAACCTGCAAGAACATTCTGAAATTTAAAGCCATGGAATGGAATATGAAAGTTCCGTGTGTCGTATATACGGACTTCGAATGCTCGAACGTTTCTGTGGAAGTTTCGCTTTCCAACGACATTCATTCAAATACAATAAAAGTTGCTGAACAAGTCTTTTGCGGGATTTGCTACACTATAGTCAGACTTGATGGAGTAACTGAGCAACCAATGTTTTGTGTGGTGGTCAGGACTCAGTTGAAGTGTTTCTTAGATCGCTCGAGATTAGAGAGAAATGGATCCGACAAAGGTTCTCCTCAGCCTCAGACATGATTATAACCCGTGAAAGCACACGCGAATTTTCCGCGGCTGCTCATTGCTGGATCTGTGATGGTCACATTGAGACTGGTGTCATAGTACGTGATCACTGTCATATCGCTGGTGCGTACAGAGTAGTCGCACACAGCGCATTTGGTTTACAGTTGAAAATTTACTCCAGCAAAAGAAAATTTCCTGTGGTACTTCATAACCTGTGTGGTAATGATGGCAACCTGATCATGCAAAGAGTCTCAGCAGAATCAAAAGAGTCAATAAGCATAATCCGGCAACAACATTGAAAATACACGCCGTTTAGACTCTGACACCTGCATTTCATTGCCTCTCTGCAGTTCCTTAACTTCAGCCTGTACATACTAGTTACGATCTTGAAGCGGATGGTAATGATCATTTTACAATTACTCGTTCATACGGTGGCGCCAACGGTGGAAAGTTTGCTTTGCTCACTCGCAAACGAATCTATCCTTATCCGTACATGAGCGACAGTGAAAAGTTTTAAGAAACTCACTTGCCACCGATTGAGGCATTTCATTCGTATTTGTAGCGCGAAGGTATTTACATGAACGACTATACGGACGAGAATAATGACTGGTCCGAGTATGGATATAAAAGTCTTGTCGACTATCACTGCCATGAGGGTATAATCACTAGACCAAAACACTAGTTCTTATCCCTGGGAATGTCATCGAGTGCACTTTGACAAAAACATGGTAGAGCTGGAACTTTTGGCTGATATTGATCAACATTATTTTGTGCAACGTATCTCCATGTTATCCTCCAAGGAATAATCAGCTCGCTGACGTATACGAATCGAATAAACCAAACACTTATATCATGTATCTTTACACATATAGTCTCTATGGTTGGACAATGATGCAGCCCATACCTGTAGGATATTTTATATGGATCAATCCCACAACTGTCGATATGTTAAAGCTGATATGTGGGTACGATAATAACAGCAACATCGGGCATTTTTGTGAAGTTGATCTTGAGTAACCAGACGAGGTGCACAACACTCATATTTAATTATTCACTAAACCCAGAAGCACTGTCGGTGCCCTGCGAGTGGTTGTCATAATACCAGTGTAGTATCGTTGATTCCGATAGAAAGTTGATTCCGATAGAAAGTATATGGAATATACTATATTGGTACTAAATTTGTGTCTCCATATATCAAGATGAATATGGACCTGCGCACTGTCGAAACTAATGAGTTTGAAAAGGGCTTCTTTAAACTCACGAACATCGCTGCGTTCGGGAATACTACGGAGAATCTGTGTTTACCTTGTTCGGATGACAAACAAGATAAATTTCGCAAGCTTATTGTTGACCCTGCGTTCGAGCTCTGGAAGATCTTTGATGGTAGACTCAGTGTTGTACACAGTGCGACTTATCCCAAGTACTATGGTACGAGCTTTAATTTGATAAGAACAAACCGCGGTATGGCGACAACTTCAAAATGATATTCAATGACACGGACTCATTGCTGATGCACATCACATCCGTGTACGCAGGCATGGATAAACCAAGTCTTAAAAATGAATTTGATACGAATGAGTATCAGCGAGACCACCCATTATTTAGAAACACCAACAAGAAAGTCGTAAGAAAATTCAAGGACGAGTGCAGGGGTACGCCATAAAAAAATACTTGGGAATGAGATCTAAAATGCATTCGATCGTGGTTGATGGCGAAAGAAGTATCATGTGTGATTGTACCAAAGAATCTCCTGCATGTTAAAAATGTGGAGCGTTTGATGCAACGACGTGAATTCGCACACACAGGCGATCTTATCCGGCCAAGGAAATATCGAATAGGTGGATAATGATGCACCACAGTAAGTTTATCCCGCTGGATACAAAACATTGAATTTACCAAGCTGGTATCACTACTTAAGCGTACGGTCACCACACGAATAACGAGCTAGCTCATTAAAATAGATCTCGGTGGTAGTTCCTCTTGCACAGATGTTCTCTTGGTGGTTTCACTGCTAGTTCATTCACAGACGCCAAACCACAACGTGCTTTCTGTCCTGGATAGTCAATCCAGTCTGAGTAGCAAGACCTTGTCCGCCTTCTAACCCCCCGAGTGCACAGACACCGAACCAAATTGTTCCCAAGTGGGTCTTACACGGCTGGCTGTGAAACCGTTTTGTGGGCAACGGTGACCGTCTTTTGCCGAAATGCTTCAACGGGTTTTAAAATGATCGTGTGAGTGGCGTCGTCATTCAGCTCTAAGTGATCTAAGTGGTGTCAACCAATCGCGAGACCTCGTTTCAGAATTCATTAAGAATTATTGCCCACACTAATGTTTGAATATTTGTTCCGCATGTGTTCAGTTGAATCTATCCACAGTAGCCTGGTCGCGATGTATGTTAACATCTGAAGCACGAACCCGCACCTAATATTTTGCAAATAACACAGTAACAACTCTGGGAAATTCTTTGTTCGGGTCCACGTGCAGCTGTGGCGATGTTGGTGTGGTGAACGTGTGTAAATACGTTTCAGCTTATCTGATACACAAGCTGAATATGTAGTCGTCAACGGTTCTGTTTCTTTACATCTGCTGGTAACGTATACAATGGCTAATGCGTACGTGTATGTATGTCACCGTACCCGATCACGCGGAAGAAACTGAAGATTAGCCTTATGAGCTTCTTTTGGACGTTTTCACATCATAACCATCCAAGGTAAATCTTTTTTGATGCAAAAAGGTTAATTTGCCACAACGCTTGTTTAGCCATCCATTATCGAGTAACACCGTGGGTGGCCTTTGCTGCATTCGCTAACTTTTCAACAAGAAGCTTAAACCTGCGAATTACCGCTGTGACTTAATAAATCGTGGACATGGCCATGCTCATTATATAACAATCTTATCTCCAATGAGAATCTTAGCAAGTCTTTCTCGGACATCTGGCCGTGCGATCGCATTCGAGCCATGGATGAGATATACATCATCAAGTTGTCGCGCATTTGATGCTTTGTACGGGAGATCATTTTGGTAACATCGACACGATTTATAGGTTCTTCTCTAGGGTTCGGGTGATTGTCTTTCTTTCTTCCCGGAAGAAATTTTACATTATGTAAATAACACATGAAGCCATTAAACAATGATTCGATTACTAAGAAAATGCATTCTTCATTACATTTTCAAAAATCGTTTTAGTAAATTTCACGCAAGCCCCCTACCCCTTGAGTTATATCCCTCAGCCATTTTTTTCTTTGCTGGCGACGGGCCTGTAAATGTGAATGTTTCATCATTCATTCAGAGAAGCTGCGCACCCATCGAATGCGGTGGCTATAACTGCTGCACATGTATGTATGTATGCATGTACGTAAGTAATAATACAACTTTTTTGAAATAGTTAACCATATTGATTATTTTGGGGGTAGCAAGTGGAGTGGAGCAGTCGAGGATTATGGATGGAACTTGTACCCTTACATGACGTTACGTGTAACCTTAAACGAATTATGACCTTTGCAGTGACGTCACGTACACCTTTAGACTGGTTATATATCAATTCGCGGATGGTGCCATGCTAACCCTTTAAATTAGGACCATTCTGCAAAAGTATTCTGCAGATTCATTTGTTTCCCTTGCTGGTGGTAGATTTCTTTGTGTGTGTGTGTGTGTGTGTGTGTGTGTGTGAGAGAGAGAGAGAGAGAGAGAGAGAGAGAGAGAGTATTAAAGTTATCTTGCACTTCTGTCTCGTAAAGTTTTATTTGTTTGTGTGTTTGCTTTTCTTTTAATTGGTATGAGTAACATGCGTAGGTAAATAGCACATAAATTACACACAAATGATTAGTTTACTAAGTTCAGATTAAGTAGTGATGATCTGTAATTGGTGATATATAAGTAACACGACCAATGTATTATACAGTATACTTATTCGACATGGTGTGTACTCTGTTCATATTTGATAAGTCTGGCACGGAGGTCCATACTAAAACCTGCCATAGCTATCATGTATGATTTATCGCTACCGCTCAACTGCGGTACAGCCGACCACAAACGTCAAAACCCGGCTGACAAAATGACTTTCATAAAGAAAACTTTACCTTTTCCCAAGTGCTAAAACAGATAAACAAGGCGTGACAAAAAAGAAAAACAGTTTAAGATAAAAAAAAAGCGTCATTTCTCTTTATGACAAAATATGGTGGAAAATAAATACACCGTGGAGAATATGTTATTAATCAGCGACTCCATAGAAGTTAAGAACGAAAATAAAAAAATCATGCACAAGTTTAGATGAAATGTTTACCAAACAGTTGAAAACCCATTTGCCGAAAAGTATGGATTTAGTAAAATAATGCAATTTTTGACAGATTAAAGAGGTAACGATTTGTTTAGACGAAAATGCATGGGGCTTAGAATGCAGTTTTTCTATATAATCTCATAATGTTTCAGGTTTACCCTTTCATAATTATTTCAAAAAGTACCTTTACTAAATAAGTCAGTAACAAACAGACCGTGCAAACAAGACGCTATTTCTTCAGAATATATTCCCTCAGGTGAAGAGGGATAATTGGTGTATGAGGTCTGTCCGTTCAGACTTTTTGTAGTAAATCCGAATCAAGCTAATACATCTTCAAGCCAGACATACTTTAAACTTACTCAGTAAATATTATCAAGTTTCGTCACTAGTAACAAATGTGTAGCCATCTGAAATGATGTACTGTTGCTGTTCGGCTAATCGCAATTTGTAAAGTCTGTCATATGAAATTTTTTCGTGTAGTAAAACTTAATTTGGAATAATCATCTAATAGAAAATTCTGTTAGAAAGTGCTCAGGACAGTCAATTTAATATTATTTTTTTTTATAGTTTGTAAAATTGTTTTTACAAAATTTCAATTTAAATGTGTAATTATAACACAAATTAAAAGTCAGAAAGTCATAAATTTTAGATAGCAAAGTTAACACAAATTCTACTAAGTACAACAAGTGGTCACTCGTGCACATCTAATAGGGTATTCAAACTATTAGCCGTGGGGCAAGACGCCTCACTGCAGAATGCCAAATAATGCACAAAACACTTAATTCATCACGTACTGGACAGGGCAATAAAGTAATACTGACACTTGCCATATGGTAATTGCAAGGTGTCAGGGATGTGCCTAGTTGTCAGGGTGGCTGACAGGATACCAAACATTACATATAAACATGGAAGTTGTATCAAGGTATATCATATTATTACAAAGTGTAGTGCTGAATGCAACGATGAAAGGCGGCCATAAAATAAGGAAAATACAGTTCCAGAGAGGTAATTCTCCTTAGAACAAGGGCATTACTCTGTGCATGAAAACATATCCACTATCTGTTTTTCACCACAGCCCAAGATTATTGCCAGAATGAGTGAAGCTGAATTTTCCGTTGAAGTCATGTCGTATGCTGACGGAGCCTCTGTATCAATACCAGCATGTGAGGGTGCATTCAAGTCACTTCAACTGCAGTTGCCTGTTCCCTGTACTAAATCATATTTGAAAAAGACAACAGAATGTCGGGTGCAGGGCCGGATTATCCACAGGGCAAAGTGGACAACGTGCCCAGGGCCCCTGAGGCTCAAGGGGGCACCGTATATTATCGTCTGATTTCACAGGCAGTGTTGTTAATAGTACTGTAACCATATCTAAGGACAAGGCAGGATAAGTATGTGCCCCTATGTTGGCTGTGCCCAGGGTCCCCAATAGCCTTAATCCGGCCCTGGTCGGGCGTTTGGAGGAATTAGACTAGTTGAGAGTTAAACAAATGGCAGATGGCATCTGGAAAGAATCATCACCAAGCATCCACCATTTCAACGACCCCTAGATGCAGATTGCAAAGGAAACGAAATAACACTAAAGTTTATAAAGTGCGACTTTCAAGCACCTGCACGTAAGCTGGATATCTAAATAAAGACAAGCAAGACAGTACCTAACCCCGCCGCACCAAATTTTGGACTTGCGGTCGGTCTTCACGACAAGACAGTAAACATGGACATTTTGCTTCCTACTGTTTTCATTAAAAAAAAAAAAAATTCAACCTTCTATACAGTTTCATTAAGCTTGAAGTCTATCCTTTAAAAATTATTGCAGTAACTACCTTTTCTACATAAGTCAGCGGCAAACCATGCAAAACAATGTACTTTTTCTTTTGAATATCTTCCTGATTTTGGGCAACCTTAAGGGGGAGGGAATAATTGTGGTCTGATGCCATACATGATTGTTCTATAGTGTCATGTCGATTTTGATGACGCAAAGAGTTACATGCATGACATGTCGAGTTAACTGGCGCAATACGTTATATAAATACTTTACTAATGTAAGATGTCATATACAAGATATCTAGTGTTTACTGTTTAAGACGTTATATAAAGACTCCTCTACTTTAATGATGCAAGACGTTACATACAATATGTGTTTACTGATGCAATACGTTATATAAAGACTTGTCTCTTTTACTGATGCAAGACGTTACATACAAGACCTATAGGTTACTGCATTTGTATGGGAAAATATGAATGAATTTTTTTTTCTTCTGAGTAATACTGCTCGACCTTCGGGAGTAGAGTATTAGTCCGAAAAAACGAGTTCAATGTTTTCCGATAGAAATGCAGTAACCTTTTTATTATATACTCATGTTGTTATTCTACCTAAGGCTTAATTAGAAAAAATACGCTACAAGAGACAAAGTAATTAAATTTATGCTGTATTCCAAAAATAAATACACAACCGTAGATTCATCAATACACAATAACAACATTAATGTTCACATAACACCGCCCAGAGACCTTTGAACTTCGTCGCGCTCTCGACATTAGTTTAAAAATGAATTGTCATTTTGGTGTTCTTAAAATTGAAATTTAGAGTCATATTGTGAATGAATGCGCATTGCAACAACTTTTCGAGTTGGTCTGGAATGGATGAACTTTTTTGATCGATTCTACTCAGTTCGGCTCGTCATGGACTGGATTTATTAGCTGTGTCAATTCCACATGAAATACATGTGATTTGAGCAGGAAGGGGCGCACTTAAATCAGCTGTATGTGTGTTTCTGTTCTGTCATTGAATGTTTGGAATCATAATGTGGGAAAAATATGAAATCTTTCAATTGAAATTATCAAAAAGACGCTATGAAGTATCACGTTCATTTCGTTTTGAGCGCAGTAAGGAGAATGCGACTGCAGTTGGAAATGTAGTCAAAATTACAGTACAAGTTCACGGTATGTTATCAAGTTTCATAACCCGTGACAAAACTCATATAATTGAGCTAGCTAAGAAAGTACATTTTGACAAAATTCAAGATGCAAAAATGTAAGTATATTCTTTTGCCATTCTTATTACCAGCTAAAGAAGACATGTTTATGCCTTGTCTCTTGCTTGCTCTTTCCAGGGATCCCAGCTGTGTAATAACCTGTATGACGTCTATCGCTTGCCTTTATCCGAAATATTGTGTCCAAAAAGTAAACGTGGAAAATTGCAAAGCAAGTTGTCACAAAATTTAATCTTGGAAAATTGTAAAGCAGCTGGTGTGTGACAGTCCATTCAGAATTCTTCGCCGTCTTCACTTATTGGCTCCGAGGCCCTTCCTTTTCCACCAAAACCTTCAGTTGCTTTTTTTTCTCTCGAATTTAAGTACTTTGACTTATAAAATGCTACATTACTGATAGATATGCAATAGCTCATAGCTTCAATATGCTTTTCTATGCTATTTTTTTATATACGCTAAAGAGCACTGATTATATTCTGAACCATTTAACTTACGAAAAGTTACGAACATTTCTCCTAAATAACTGTTTAAATGATCAGAATGGTATTTTCAATACTGCGTCTCTCACGTTTGTTGTGGACACTGCGAATATCATGTTCATTGATTTGCTTGTTTGAAAGTTTCCAATGTGAATAAGTAAACTCGTCCACATTGTTCAATTTATCATCTCTACTTTCAAATAGACGAAACAGCTTCATTAGTTCATCCACAAACAAATCTAATAAACTAAAACCTAAAACGTCTACTACATGAATGTACATGGTTTGTTTACAAAGTAGTTCCTAATACACAATTAATTGGTTAGACGCACGTGTCAAGCAGCATAAGGGTGTTCAGTATTTTAAAATACTGCACAATTATGACAAAGTAAAGTTAACGGAGAAAAAAACAAAAACAACAAGTATATAATAATTGTCGATTTTGCTGAGGCATGACGTTATAAACAAGTCTTGTCGAACTTACTGAGGCAAGACATTATATATAAGACTTGTGTAAAATCGTGGTGTCGTTTAAGCACAGTGCAAAGGTGACTTTTGAAGTCAATGAAATCTATGCAGATTATGTGCAGTATTGTACTGTTCTGTATCGTAATACACTTCCATAAACACTCAAAGTACGGTCAAACAGAGTTCAAAGCACAGTCAATCAGTCAAAACAGGATGCTAGATAGTCTAAATAAGCAATTTTGTCCTTTACGGTCTTCCATATCTAGATGCCTGTACAATATATTGATTTATTATATGCGTAAGTGTGAAATATAGAAAATTATTGGTGAAATAAATTCCATGTTTCTCATTCCTAAATTATTACATGCGAACAAATTTTACATTGTTGCAAATGAAAATTTCCCATCATGCCATTCGACACATGATTGTGTGTGCCTACAGAAGTTATACTTACGTCAAGAAACGCGAGCACTTTGTGAGCCGGAACAAAAAAATGGAAACTGAATAACCTATCATGCATGGAAATTAATATTTGCTGAAAAAGTTTTACTCAGCAACGTTCGCGTCTCTATGAAAGTGATTTCTCATTAATACCTTGAACACAGGTGCAAACGCCATGTGACGCATTGTAGAATCGAACTTGCTTGTGGATAGAGAGGGTCATTTAGTTTATAAAGTGTAAAAAATGTGATTTACTGCAAGAGATTAAGTCATCCCAATCATTCTGCTCTCTTACTTTACGGATATTTATATGATCAGCCTATGAAAGTGAGATGAATTTATGAAAAGTGGGGTGGTGTCCTGGAAAGTGAATTTAATCTTCTAAGCTTTGTTTCAGGAGCAAGTTTGGTATATAATAAAAAGAAATTTTTATTTTCCTGCTTAAAACTGGATATATTTCACCTTGCGATCTTCGCCACTCGCTGAAGTATTACTTTTTGTTCCACACGAAGAAATATATCCGGTAATAATGTAGGAAAAGAATATATTCTCTATTTCTTATATACATAAATGTGAAATATAGATAATTACTGGTGAAGTATTTTTCATATTTTTAATTCCTATATTTTCACATGTGAAAAATATATCCTTATATACTCACATGTGAAAATACAAGAATTCCCATCAAGCAATCCAACTATTGATTGTGTTATACCTATAGAAGTTATACTTGATTTAAGCGGAAAAAAGGCATTTAGTGAGATTGAGCAGTGTATGGAAAATGCGTTATTTTGCAGGCGTGCAATTTTTTTTTTAGATGATATTTTACTCAATATCATTTGCCCCTTTGCGAAGGTATGTTCTTTTTACAAACTTTACAACAATGTAACAAATCCGATGTGCTACATCGCTCAGTTGAACTTCGCTTTTGTCATTAGAAACGGTCAAACAAGTTTCAAAATGTAAAGATTAATAGGTTACTGCATTTGTATGGGAAAATATGAACGAGTTTTTCGGATGGAAATACTGCACGACCTTGGGAGTGCAGTATATCCATCCGACAAAACGAGTTCATATTTTCCCATACAAATGCAGTAACCTTTTTATTATATGCTCATTTTCTTATTCTACCTATATAAACAAAAAATATACTACAAGAAACAAAGTAACTGAATGTATGCCGTATTCCAAACTAAATATACAAGCGCATATTCATCATTACACAACAACATTATTAATGCGCACGTAACTAGCCCAGATAAATTTGAACTTAGTCGCGCGCTAGACATAACTATCGAAAGAAAACGGCATTTTGGTCTACCTAAAATTGAAATTTGGAGTCGTATTGTGAATGAATGCGCATTGCAACAACTTTTCCATTTGATCTGGAATTAATAGATTTTGGTATTTTTGTCGACTCGACGAAATTTGGTGATTATGGACTGGATTTATCTGTGCCAGTTTTACATGAAGAACATCGGATTTCAGCAGCGTGTTGACATCTGCAAGTGTGTTTCTGTTCTGTAACTGAATGTTTGAAATCATAATGTGGGAAAATGTGAAGTCTTTCAATTGCAATTATCAAAAAGACGCTATGGAATATAATTTTTATTTCATTTTGAGTGTAGTAAGGAGGATGTGATTGCACTTGGAATATAGTCGAAATTACAATACAGTTTCAAAATGTGTAATCAAGCTTGAGAACCTATGACATGGCTCATGTAATTCGGATTTGCAGAACTAAGAAAGTACATTTTGAGAAAATTCAGGATGTAAAACTGTAAGTATATTTTTTGCCATTCTTATTACCATCTAAAGAAGACAGTTTATGCCTTGTCACTTACATGATATTTGTAAGGGCCCTGTCTGGCGTCTATAGCTAGCCTAAATCCGAAACATTGTATTAAAAAAAAAGTTAACCCGGAATGTGGCAAAGCAGCTGGTGTGTGGCAGTCCACGAAACATCTGCCTTAGTTCATTCAAAAACAAATTTAATCAACCAAAACGTAAAGCACCTATTATGTGAGTGTACATGATTTGTTTACAAAGTAGTTCCTACTACACTATTGGGCATACGTGAGTGCAATATGAAGTGCACGTGAGTCTCACGTGAGTGCAATATCGTAAAATACTGCACGATTCTGACAATATAAAGTTAACGGAGAAAAAAATGAGCATACAATAATATCATTTATTGAAGCATATAAGGTTACTGCAGACCTAGCGTTCTCTCGACTTGCTGAAATGAACAGCGACAATATGTGATTAAAACTGAGATGAACTTAAAAAAAATGTGTCTGTGTGTGTTTGCGTGTGTGTGTTTGCGCGCGCGCTCGCTCGCTTTATATAATAAAACGAACATTTTCTTCTCGTGTGCAAAGACCAGATATATATTATTTCGTGCTACAATAATATGACATTTTATCTCGTGGAAAAAATACATTCTCTGTGTATCTTATGATGATGCTGAGAAGCAATAAGTAGTGCTTAAACCAGAGATTGTTTAGTTGGTCCCCCTCCCACACACTCAATCTGATGTCTACACTCTCAAAACAAGTTGTAGGAGACAAAACAAAAATGTAACATTCCAATCATTTTTCTAGGTGTAAAATATCCATAATCAGTACATTATGATAACTTACGGTAGGTGTCTTAATGAATGAAGTAGCACACTGGCAACTAAAAATCATAAACTTTCTTCCGACGTGTATGTGTGTGAAAACTTGCCACTAGCTTCCCGTGGATCAGTGGTTCTTGCCATGATCTTCCTGTGCTTCCATATGCATAAATTGTGTTACAACACACAAAACCAAAATCTTCTTCTTCCATTTACCAAGTCGATTATTTCGCTGGTCTATTTTAATTTTATTATTTTGTTCTTTAATGCATACTCTTAATATTTTGAAAACAACTTTAAATGTTTTTCTTTCTCTCAATTTTAAGCAATAGTTTTCCTCCAGTTGGTAAGTATGTTCCATACAGCAGTGCTGGGTTATTGTTTCTATAAGCAACATTGATGTTTCAGTGCAAATGGTGGTAGATTCGATTCCAAGATTTAGATCTCCTGGAGGAATGAATAGCCTTGCAAGTTGATGTCTTGTGCTCAAATACGTCTTCGAGATCCAGTACACCAGAAGAAAATAAAAACGAATTTACAGATCTAATATAAGTAAACTTCATTGTATAATAAAAATTATTATACAAATCATCGTTCAAAATGCTATGGTAATTTTACCTCCAACAAAGGGGCCACACAGGTGGTCGAGTGGTCTAAAGGGCTAGCCTTTACCGATCAATGCCATCTCAGCTCTATTCGCCTGTTTTCAGGTCTCAAGCTCGGCGAATTTGGGCATGCGAGAAAGCACGCCAGAAGCTTCCCGTGGGTCGAGGCAGGATCCTCTATGGTTCCGTGATTATCGTCCCGGACTCACCACCTAAAGGATTCGATTCGAATCCTGCCATCGAATGTGGTCGGCTGCCGTGACGTGTCCTTCGGCAAGGCACTTTACTCCGATTGTCTTTGCACTAAATTACCTGCTTGTGTTGCTGTGCCGTAAAACACCGAGCCAACCCGACTAAACCACAATATTGAGGAACATGATGGAAGCTAACACTGATCATGATGACTTTTAGACAGTATATTCTTTATTTTTTTTAAAAATGGCACTGAAGCAAATTACGTTATATGATGTTCATGACTTTTGAAGGATACTGGGACAGTTTTATATTCTTTAACTTGAATAGGATAAGAAATATATTTTTATAATGTTTTATCATTTATTTGTACATAAATGAGACATTACCGTCCTTTCACAGTATGGTAGATCATTATAATTAGTTATTAGATCGGAGCATGACCAGTGGGAATGAAAGTAAATAGCATTCTTTTGCCTCGAGATGATAATTGCGTTGGGCATAGTTTGATCGTGATATTGTAATTTAAGTTTTTCATCTTGGAGTAGTAATTACTTTGCACAAATGCAGTTAACATAACAAAATTTAATGCAGTGCATGGCACGCATAATTTCACACCAGCGGTCGACGGATGCTGTACTTTAAAATACTTCTTCCCTTACATAAAAATGTGGCAAAATACCCATAAACAAATAAAAGAGTAATTTCAAACTTTAAATATTCATTTATTGTCATTTATTAGTCTTCATTTTATACATGCAACAATGTTGATACATAAATAGTAACAAACACGCATCACCTGCAATAAATAAACACAAATATTTACTGAATCCGGAACAGTTTGGCACAATGCTACAGGTTTTCGACAATCATTTGCTATGCTTATTAAATATAACATTATCGTTTCTTAATCTGCTTTATATTTACAATGTTTACCAAGACAAATTACAGCGATATTTACATGTTGCTTTTAAGGAAAATATCACGTCCAACAGTGCATAAATCATCAGCTAATTTGATGAAAAATTCTTAAATCATATCGATGTATGACTTGTCATTGGATTTAAATCTCATTTTATTCTAGGCATAATTTATCATAACATACATCTATTTTGTATAGTACATGTTACAGAGCAAATGTCTACATTTCACAACTCAACATCAATGAATGAACAAGAAGAGAGTCCTTTTTTACCAGCAGTATACCACAATCGACTTCATATATGTACTGCTTATTTTCTATTGCGCCTCTTCTGATGTCTACTTTATAGGCCACGTCCTTTGATGTCTATTAGAAAGAAAAACAAATACCCTGTCCTCAACGATGTGATATTTAGAATGCAGCTCACCGAATTAAGACATTTAGCAGTCACGTCATGTAAAAATGTCGACAACGAAGCTAAAGAGCCACATCCGATTAATTGTCCGATCTTTTTCTGACGTCGCCGCAAAATGTAAAAATATTTGCATACCTTCTCCCCTTTTTATAAAAAAAAAAATTGCCTCGACGAAAAACAATTCAGAAACGTAAATGTTTTCATGATGGAAATTCATCACGATCTACTAACAACACTTACGAAATATTCTTAACAGAGTGGTTTTTGTAACACTGTCACACCAAGTATTCGTCTTGTAAGGGGAGATAATACCAATATAATCTGTTTAAAACAAAACAAAACGCCAAGTAAAAACATCATTCAGAAATAGTTCAAGACAAAATAAAAAATCTGGCAGCATGAAGATAGTTTTTAAAAAAATCTTTAGTCTAATTTGACATTGAGAATATTTGCATTTTTTAAACATAAATCAATAAATGGTAATAAGTTGATTTATGTCAAAATGTCTTCACTGTAGATATAGTTTCTTTTCAAAATACATGTACATTTTATTGCAAGAAATAGTTAGTAACAAGCATTGTGGGAGTGTTTGGAGGCCAGTGTATTTGGAGTCTTTACTGGATGATAACGCAAAATTAAAAGTATTTGCTTTCAAACAGATTTACATTCGCATGATAAATAAATATTATATAAAACTAATGTTGAATGTAATAACAAACTGTTTGATAGCAACTTAAATTCAAAAAGATTGTGTTCACCCAAATTTGTAAGGATCACTTCAAGTAAAACCTGCAATCACATCGCAAAGAACTCAACGAGATTCAGGGCCAGCAAACTACGCCACACCGGGGGCTAGCACACACAAATTTTGACCCCTTCAATTTAAGTTTTGGCTTTTCTTTAATTATTGGCAAGCAAAAAATACACAGAGAGTACCAGGGAATGTGAGTATTTAGAGTGTTATTATAAAAGCCTTTGTTTCCACAATCGTTTGCTGACTAATTAATTATGAGTCAATTATAAACAGCTAGTAAAGGTTTGTGAAAACAAGAATGACTATTAAAACGTCGTAAGTGTCCAAATATTCCCTGTCATTCGGTGTGCGCTTTGGACGCAGATTTAGCTGCAACATACCAATAATTACTTTAAGAACAAAATTACATCAAAGCGGGTAAGAATATTTGTGAGTGGTATCGGGGCTGTAACGTCAGTTGCTGTCTCTGTAATTTTCAACTAAAACTACACTTTACGAACAACCTCTGGACAGATGTATTGCAGATGGAATAAAAGTGACAACCAGTCTGACATACAAGGAATTGCATGTAAGCAACTATTCAGAATCTTTAAAATGAAACACCTACTGAAAGAAACCATATCATATTTTGATTTCTGTGTTATATAATGACACCGATATCATCCAATAAGTTAGAGTTATAATTGTTCTAAGCAGGAATTAGACCCGAGCAACGAGTAACGGCACATATCGCCTAGCTCTCTAACACCAGAGTCTTAAACCTCATCCCCCCTCCAGCCCCCCCTCCAAAAAAAACAAATTTATGAGACAAGGTTCAAGGTGAAGAGTCGAGGTCGAAAGTTCATTCGCTAGTCAGGCGAAATTTAACACTCGGCTGAATGCACAAACCCGCTGGATTTCTTTTTTTTTTAAATGCATAGTATATACACGATGAAACTATAAATATAAAGTGGGTCCCACGATGTATGCTTGAAAAAAAAAGTTTTATATGGATACAAACACACATACACAGACACATATTGCTTGCATGGTTTGTCCCGAATATACAGAATATAAAGTTTATTGGTAGGAATACGTCGAGGACCTCATGCCCTATTAAACAAGTTCTTTCTCCAACTTGGAACAAACACTAATGTGGCTTTGAAAATTTTCCACAATCCTTTTTATCGCGCTTAATCCATTTTTGGGCAGTGAAGTTTTAGTAGAATTCAAAACAACTTGGGATCAGTAAAAGTTTGATTCGTGCGTCTAATAATATTAACGTGCAAATGTCTTTCATCATCTCTGTTTTTAATTTTTAAGTATGATTTGTTTTTAAAAAATGCCATTAAACCTGTTTTGTCAATTCTCTTCAACATGATATTGATGACATTATCAATACTCTTTGATTGTCGTGTGCATTAGCCTTTTTATTTTGCTCTTCTAATGCCATGTTAATGATTCTTAAGACGGCAAAATTGAATAATTTTTTTTAATGTAAATACTGTTTTAGTAAACTGTTTTGACGATGTAAACTGTCGCTATCTAGAAACGTCCGATACGTCCAGGTCTAATTAAGTGGACCTACGTCGATGTCTGTGTTGCGCTCATTTATTTCCTGTGGCTTCTTTTCAAAGCAATTACTTTGTACTTAGAAACAACTTGCATTTCTCTGTCTCTTTATCAGCCAATTAGAACAGAGAATTTAAAAGCAGGAAATAAATTTGAGTACTATTCTACATTGATTGAAAGTGTTTCACGTGAACGAATGAATTAAGCAAAAACGGAGTCTTTTGTAAATGTATATGTCAAAAGCATTGAACAGCCTCTCTTTCCAGCAATAGCCTCAGGAGTAAATTTGCGTTTGTTTTTTTTTAAATAAGTGCAAAAGTAGAAAATATAGACGCCCAACATTTATGATACTATATTATGTATAGAACGATAAGTCGCAGTTTAAGTTTAATAGGTTAATTTTATTGCTAAACTTGCTATGTTGAAAAGTGTTGAAAAATTATTATGAAATGTCCATGGCTTAGATTAAATATTAACGATAGTTTAATGGAAAGTAGAGTTAGAATCAATACAAAATTATGGATGTTAGGAAACCTCAGTATCATATGAATTAGAATTTTGCAGAAACATCTAAACATACGAAGCTTGAAGATTATTTTAGGTTCACACATACATTTTAACTTGACACACATACAGTTTAACTTCACGCACACACATGACCATAAGGACAAAAAGAGAACTGACAAAGCGTAACTTAGCTTTCTCGTGATCGGGTGAACACGGGGTGACCATAAATTTATTTGCTTGCAAAAATTGTTTGGAATGTAGATGTGTAACAAACGTCTAATTTGAGATGTATCAAATTGAACTTAACAGTTTAGGCAAAAATCACAGTTATAATATGATTTACAAATCTCAAAAGAATTTGATACCTTGCTGATATGTTGCGTTATACTTTATAACTACTTCATAACGCATATATGAAGAAATGTTCCAAAATATGACCTGATAGTACTATTGTAGTATTCTTCAGTCGCAATTAGTGAGGACAAAAACGGATTATAGGTGGAAGAATGTTTTAAAATTGAACTCGAATATGAATCCTTACGGGTCAAGTATTAAAATAAACAAAAGGGTGAGGAGGCTGGCAAGACCAGTTTTGATGCCGAAAACTCCATTTCAAATACAAACACACTGTACCGGTAATTTTCATATTGGTTGTTTGGCATGCATAATTTATTTACCCAAATTTGTTTGAATACACCAATCTAGAGTTCCGTTTCTAAACATGCTGATAATGATAATACAGGCCATTATAAAACGGAGCAGTGTGAAGGACTCACGGTACTAATTCAGTTCCCATAGTAAACCTATGCCAACACCATGATATTAAAAATTCAATAACTTTAAATTAATGAGTGCCCACGACCAAACCTATATTTATCAGTGCAGATACATCCTGGATGACAGCTTCTGTGCAATGAAAACCATGTGAGCCGTGGCATTTTCTGGATCTATGTGTGTTTGAAAAATGTGCTTTCAATTCCACACCAAAAAGTCAGGTGCTAATTTCAGTAATGAGTGTTTCAAACTTAAGTCTGTTAAAGGACTAAAATTCCATCAATAAAACAATGTCTCTTTTTTCAGTTACAACTAGGATAAGCTCTCAAAAGATTCTTTTCACAAAAATATATATTTCATTAACAAACAATCCTGGCCAGCCAAACCCATACATACTCTATTTTATCTTCAGTCATTTCTAGACTTGTTCCCATTTTTCCATAAATTTAGCACCTTGAGTCCTGAATATGCAAGTAAACAAAGCATTTTATGGGCTTCGCTTACTCGCAAATGATAGCGTCAGACATACGCAGTTAGGAAACTGAAGTCTTGTATCACAGTGAGCCCACCTAAAAAAGACAGCGTGACGCATATACAGGCACAATAAAGAAGACAGCGTGACGCATATACAGACAAAATAAGAGGCTGAATAAGTAAGAAGATATGTACAAAGTCATGTAACTTAGTATCACTCAATTTTAGGGTTACATGTTCTAGGAAAAGCTTACATTGTGCTCTGCATGATGGCGACTTTGAACTGTCGAAAGGTTTGTGTTATATTTAACAACAAAACGTATTCGTCGTATCACTGTTAAGGTTTGTGTTATATTAAACAACAAAATGTATTCATTGTATCAATTTTATGGTTTAAATAGTATCCAACTGAATGAATCCACTAGGTTACACTAGTTCAGTGTATCTTCCTTCCTCCCAAAATTTGGGATATATATATATATATATATATATATATATATATATATATATATATATATATATATATATGCAGTTATTATTTTCAGGACCATATAACAACACACGCTTTGAGTGATCTGCGTTGTCGGTTTTCAGAAGATGCATTTTGTTACGATTAACCACATCTCTCACCGTATTTATCTTGTTTGGCTGGCCAATTAGTCTAATGGAATAAAAGCCAAAGGAGTAAGTAGTCTGAGCCTTTTCTCAAATAAAAATCGAGACAATGACCTCTCATTAATCATAATTGCTATAGGCAGAAGTGACGTCAGCATGACGATGCAAGTTCTTCGAGACTTTGCTGTAGGTCCATTGATCCAGAGTTCTTGTTGTCTTCACCACCCACAACCTTTCCATTGAATGTGAAAGGCCATGTCTGAAAAAAAGAAGTATGCGCGATAATAAAAGGTCTACAGAAAATGAATAATAGCATGCGTAGTGAATTGGGTAATGACCGACGGTAGCTGCTCGTTAATTTAAAACAAAATTGATCTTGACATATTATTGGGAACTTTTGTTTTTGTAGAAGTACAAATTTTATGAGGATGAACCGCAGCTTGTCAATCGCAGTCCGTATTTTTAAGTTTAAAGTTTGTGCACCATTTGGTCATCCTCTTCCGTGAAATGGAACAAACTGTTGTTTTTCGCATGTTTGGGGATTGGGTGGGGGTGGGGGTGGCGGGAGTGGCGGGGGTTGTTGGGCAATGTTTGTATCATAGAAAGAGTGTATTCATAAAGCATATTATTGAACACGGAATGAGATTTATAAGAACCCAAGCTTGTTACTGCTACCACATACGAGATCGAACTTTAATCTCTGTCGAATTAAAAGTTACATCACAATGCTGGAACCGTGATCGAAATAGTGCGGGTTCGAATTCAACCGTAGGACCAGCCTAGGTCATCTACCGTGGTATGTCCTTGTTCAAGGCACTTTACTCCAATTGCTTCGGCATTAAATAGCCTTGTGTTGTTTTGCCGTGAAGCGCCAAACCAAACTCCAGTGTAAGTATAGCTGGATTTGAAAATGATGTCTAGCACGAATTCCGCATCACAGTAAGACTGCAGTCTGAACTTTCTGGGCGATGCACTTACAAAATACACCTCAGAAATACATGTACTTTGATACAGTGATAAAACGTGTAAAGGTGGAAATTGATAGAAAAAGGCACAGAACTGAATCGAATGCTGATGTACGCAGGTACATGTATACTGGTAGCGTGCTTACAGCAAAACGATAACTTGAAGGAAATTTTCGCATAAGTTGAATAAGTACTAGTTCAGTAACAAAAAGTTTTCTGACAAGCTAAGTTGCCGAGATTATGGGACAAACATCGCCATTGAGAACTATATACTCAACTACTTTCGTTCACGTGGAGTAATATACACATGGAACAATATGGCGTCCGAAAGAGACAAAGTCTCTTGGTCTTTGCTACTCACCAAATACATCAAATTGTTATGTATTCATACAACTACTTCTGAGGTTGTTTGACAACTTGTCGGAAATGACCGAGCGACATTCTGATTCGTCATAAAAGGCCCATCATTACGGTATCAATATAATCTGATGAAATGTATGAGCTGTGTAGAGCACGAGTGGATGGTTGGCCTTATTGAACACCCTGATGATCCCTACCGTCACATGACTTACTTCAACAGACACTTTACATGTGTATGCAATAGCGTACTTCGTTATATTTCTGAAGTATTTAACGCTGGCTACTGCGCCACATTTCCGACGATCTTAAGACCGCAAAAATAACTATCACCCTTCTCTTCTGAATAAAGTACACAAGTTCTTTACCTTTCGCCAATCATGCTCAGCGCCGATGTGAAGCTACCAAACAAACACTTCAGTTCAGAGCAATTTGTAAAACAAGCCATTATGCGAAATGATGTACAATCGCGCAAATGACGTCACTGACTAACCAACCAGGAAACAGATTTTACTAGTTACATGCCAATGATACCGGTATGACAATTTTGGTATGGTTCCAGCGAACGAGGTGCCATTCAAAAAGGCACGAGAGTGTTCCAGCTGAATAAAAGTGGTTAAATCTTCAAGCCGACGTTAAATTAAATCAATCTATTATTGTAGACGTGCTTTTTTAACTCTTATAAGAAAAAGAGGCAGACTGACATTTGGAAATTGCTCCGTCGAAGGGCAAAGGAGCCAAATAGAATCCGCTGAAGTTCAATTAAGTGTAAACCCATCACAAAATTACATCCGAGACAGCTTTGAACTGCATTGAAATATTCTGTGTACTACTTTTTGTGTGGATACCTCTACCAATTCTAGTCAAAATAAACTAGTAGGCCTCTGAGGTGACCCCGTTTGGACATTTGGACCGAAAATTGGAAAAGCATTTTATATCTTTTTAATATCTGTATGTTTCTCTCCACCCCGACTTCTGTCAGTGCCGGATTAAACCCTGTGGAGGTCCCTAGGCAGCCGAAATCTCGGGCTCCCCTCGCAAATTATCTCCTAATGCGTCAAGATCAAATCAATTCAATATTATTTTGATCCGTTGTCGCGGGGCCCCTATAAGGCGTGGGGCCCATAGGCCGGTGCCTACTCTGCCTATTTGGTAATTCGGCATTGATTTTTGTTGGGAACGTGCTTGTTTAGATTATAGTTTCCAGGTTTCCACGAATTCCAGATGCATTACAATTTTCAAATATACAAATACAGACAAAAATTTGTACTCTAGTATAAATATGTCTAACTAGCACAAATAATATGCAACCGTAGATGTAACGATGATTAAGACGTACAAAAGTCAGACTTAATCCTGTATTTAAAACAAACACCTTATGTACTCGCTGATAAGTCGATTCAATCTATAAGCAACAAAGATCCTGATCTTCCGTAGTATAATGTGCCTGTCAATCAGGGTCTATGATTTTTTTTTTTTTTTTTTTGATAATTACTACTCCTAACAAACTGTACAGGCCCATATCTGCAGGAGCATTATGCGACTGCAGATCTGGATCTGTGCAGTTTGCAGTTATACTAGTCTTATAAGCGGGTACACACGGTATTTACATTCTATTTTTTTTCCCCCGCAGTCCTTATTTGCCACTACCATGTAATGTTTTGACTTCTAGTTTTTAAGGCATGATGATTATGTCGGGTATAGAGCAAGAGAAATTGACTTAAGCTCAGATCTGAATTTTGCAATTTGTGTTCCCTAGGGAACACAGAGTCACGCTCAGTGTGAAAACGGATTCGTAATCTTCCACCCCACCCCACCCCCAATTTACTTTTTTATTTTTCCATGAAACAGTACACGGAAATGGCAAAAGCATGGAAAAACAAATGAATACACATTTACAAGCTCTTTTGCTATATGCAGTACATTTGTATGGCAAGTACATGCAAAATATAGTCGTGCCCTATGCAGTACATTTGTATGGCAAGTACATGCAAAATATAGTCGTGCCATATGCAGTACATTTGTATGGCAAGTAGCTAGTACATGTAAAATATAGTCATGCTATATGCAGTACATTTGTATGGCAAGTACATGCAAAATATAGTGGTTAACTTAAGTGGCAAATGAAATATTAAAATAAATATTGATCGGGATAGAAAAGAGAAACAATCACTTATTAGCGCCATATTATTCGGAATATTGATTTGCTATTAGACGACGTTAGTTCTTATAGCATGCATGTCAAGCGTATCATGGAAAGGATTTTCTTTTACAAACTTTAACCTTTGACCCTAGACAACACTGGTCAGTTCGTGGACCGTTCTTCCTTTATTCTCTCAACATAAACCTAAATTGACCTTTCAGCTTCAGGATGTCCAAATGAATTAGTTATAAATTAGCTGTATCAACACAAACAAGCTTTGTGAAGTCTGATAATACTGCTGGATTTTGAAGACGTGAGGTCCACGTGTTTTTATATGTCTGGTACAATAGTGACTTATAACTAACTTTTTGCAAGAACATACCGTCTGTACTCGCTTATAAGACGAGTCACATTGCAAACAACAGAGATCCAGGGTATATGTTGTTTGTTCTACTGATAACTCCTAACAAACTTCATGTTTAAGCCGATAACTGAGTAATTAATGAATTGCAGAGATATTGACTTGCAACTCGTCGATAGTTAAAAACGTGAGTTCTCAAAATAGTGCAGTCCTTGTTTGAATTCTATAATTCAAGACTACAGAAAAAGCGCTTTTATTAACAACCACCTATAATCTCATTCCTATATATTTACGATACAGTTTGCCCATGTCAGAAAGTCATGTGAGAAAGCCGGTTCCAGGCGTGTGGCCCATTGACATGATTAGGTATCACATTTCCTTCGACTATAATAATGTCAAGTAGAATGGAAGCACATTGCAATTTATTTCTGATTATGATCTTAACCGCATTATTCGATAGAAAATTAGACAAATTAATCCTTGATCTGGTTTGGTTCCCTAACCCGAATGTCAGGGTCTGAATATGTTAGCAGGAATTCAACAAATTCCTGTTCCTTTAAAAAATGAATTCCATTATTTTCCTTTTTGGTGGCATAGTCCTACATTAACTTCATACATTTCAAAATGCACTGAAACGAATACCATTTGTTAAAAACTTTTTTCGACTTCTAGTCTCTCCCTTTCTACCGTAGGTTTAAGGCAAGCTTTGTGTTGGAGGTATAATTTATGTTCCTTTCCTCTCCCTCTTGTGCATAGGTGATAATGAACACGATATAAAGCCGTTTATGGTTCCCCGACTTGATTTATGTCTCATAACTTTCCCTTTCAACTGATTATCTCGTCATGTAATTTATACAGCTTAAGTATGCACTCAGTGTGAGAAGAAACCTCAATGCAATTTTCTTAATTCATTGACAAAAGAAAATAAATTTTTGGTATAAAATCTTAATTTCTCCAATAACTGTCTTTTGGAAAATCAAATTTTTATTATACCAAGGATCATAAAAAGACATGGCATCCCTAACGTATACAAAATGTGAAAATTGACAGTTTTTTTCTGTCGTTCTATAATTTCTGAAATGGCACTGAATTCTCATTTATCTTTAGGTATAATCTGATACGTATTATTTTTAATTTCCTCACTGATAATGATAATACGTCTGTCTGTCTGTCTGTCTGTCTCTGTCTCTCTCTGTCTGTCTGTCTCTCTCTCTCTCTCTCTCTCTCTCTCTCTCTCTCTCTCTCTCTCTCTCTCTCTCTCTCTCTTTCTCTCTGTTAAAATGCCCAAAATTTTGCGTAATTTAATCCATTACATAACAGGGGGATTTCCATGTTGGTTATTGTTTTCACAAATACTTTTTTGATGCCCTGTATGTATTAAAACATCCATATTATGTCCTTGGAATCGATGCATAAGTAAAATTGAAGCAGGCATTACTATATATAAAATCAGAAGTGCAATGACAATTTACAGAAAATAACTAGTGATGGGAATCTTTCACGCAGCAAGTTTCAATGCCTTCTGAATGGAAGAATAACTGACTTCTAGAAGAGAGAATGTTACCTCATCTAACGTATTCATCCAGAAAAGTGAAAATTAAACGACACCCACCCTCTTGCGTGCATTAAATTTTAATAACGAATTCATTTCTGCGTATGATATATCTTTAACTGTTGAAAACAAATGCCCGAAAATGTCGACAACATTAACCATTATAAGTCAAAACCTTATGGAAACTGATGATAATAATTAATCAAGAAGTTTCTGATAATGAATAAGTAACACCAGCAGTCAACTATTTTTTAGGTCAAATCTGGATGTTTTACTTCGGTTTTGTCTGGTGTTTTACAGTAAAGCAGCACAGTACGGTTATTTATCGCTGAGACAATTGGAGTAAAGACTATTGCTCAAGGACACACCATGGTAACCGAGAAAGGGTGGTAAAATTGTAGGATTCGAACCCGCATCCTATCAATCGCGAGTCCAGCACGTTAATCACTAATGACATGCATGAGTGAGCATCGGGGTCTATTTTATATCCCCTAAAGCCAAAGGGGGAGGAGGGTGAATTTTGATGGTACGAGTTAAAGTTCTATCATAGAAAAATAAATCCAGGGAAATATTATTGTGTAGCATGCTATTTCTACGAGTCGAAAATTTTAACAACGCTAGAAAATATTTTATAGTTGCAAAACTTCTATTCTCTATACTTTTCCGCTCTGTGCAAGGTCTACAATATAATGTCATCTGAAGTTGAATAAACGTGATTTATGGCCGTAAAGACGCCTAACATGAGACAAGATGTCAAAACTGATTTATTACATTATGTTATTATTCAGACAGTTTGTAATGGTGATTATGTACGGTTGCAATTTTCTTTTATCTTGTATCATTTGCATGATTCATCCTCTGTAAAAATAACTGATTCAACAAATATTGAACGAAATACTACTACTACTACTACTACTACTACTACTACTACTACTACTAATAATAATAATAATAATAATTTCTAAAGGGGAAGATAATGTGAAAAAGCGGGACTGAATGGAAATTAAATTCACAAAAAAATTAGACCTTTGACTTTGCACTTGTTGAACTGAGTACTGTGCTTTGAACTCTCACTAGTGGTCTGATGTGCAAATTTTTTTTAAAACAAACAAAAACAAAAAACAAAAACCCAGCTCTCCACTCGTATAATGTTTGTCAGTATTAATTCTGAATTAAAAGTGATTTACAACAAATCGAACAATTCAGAAAATATGTTAATCTCGCACATGTATCAGAAAGTTGTACTGTACAAGTCTGACGAATTGCCCATCAGTCTAACGTACATTTTAGCGTTTGACAATAACGTGCTCCAACAATCATATTTGAATAAGTATTTTCATCCAAAAGTTACTGAATAAGCGTTCATCCCAAACAATTTGTACAAATATTTTGATTTAAAAAAATAAAAACAATGTTTTCATGCATGAATGATTTCACAATTTTTATAAATTTCGTTAAATAGAATTACAGTTAGTAGAACCATAAATGCTGGAACATGTCAACATAAACGATAAATCACCGAAGATGATAAAAAAGTGTATTGCAAAAATCAAACTTGCAAAATCATAGCATTTACAACATTCAAGTGAGTTATATGTACTATGTTCAATATGCATTATGTTCTTTCAACCATCGTAAGATCGTTCTGGTTAAATACAGGCCTGTTCAGGATACAAAATAAGTTTGCCATACTTGAGTAACCACTGTAAAATCTTTCAAACCAATCAGTTGTTAAAAGATTTTTCTCCATGAAATTACTTTATTTTATGACAACAGCGATACTGAGGACAAGTTAATATTAATATTATCAGTCGAAATGGTAACAGTTAACTACATTAAGTAAATCACACAACAGCTGATGACATTACAGAAGAAACATTTATGACGCGTTAGCTACAACAATGTAAAGTTGTTCCCCTGTTCATTTTAATCGTTTTTCTTACGACTCCTGATAAATCAGGTACCAGATTAAACGCTCGTCGAACACGGGGTTTTACAATAATCCTAACCACTGACCTTACTTATCAGGTAAACCAAGTTTAGGCATCATCATCTATACGTCAATATGTATGTAATAACATAATGATGCGGTATTAAACAACGTGATGTATATAACACATATGCGACCTAGGTGTACAATGCATTTAGTTCTTAGTTCTTAGTTGTATACTTCTTACCAATGTAACAATAATGATAATACTGGCTACCCACTATCCATCTTAAATACAATAATGCATGTTATGCTCCCTCCCTCCTTCCCCTTCTCTCCCTCCTCCCTCCCCCCTTCTCTCTCTCATCACTGTCCATAAAATTTCTTGCACACTCTTTAAAACTGTTACAGTCACTATGCTCATTTCTCTTGATATAATGTAGTGTGTTATACCGTCGAAGCCCTTAATAATACAGTTCGTTTCATTTGATCCTGCGTAATGATTTAATAACTTACCGATCATCGATTGGTATCATTTATAACAAATTCTATCCACCTCCAGCAATGACAAAAAAAAAAAGCATTGTATATGAAATCCATTTGGATAAATACTGGCAGAAATGTGTTTCTTATTTTCTATCGAACATATGTTGATCAAAATTTGTATACAAGAACAGGGCCTTGAGTTATGTGATGAAGATTTCTTTTTAGTTACTTTATGGTCGATATCATGCCAAAAGAATTTTGAAACCAATTCCAGTGATGATCGTTACGAAAATTCTTTCTCAATTTCTGCTTTGAATGGGTTTTCTATTTCCCCATCTGAATAGGCCAATTATTAGAAATAAATTCAATCAAATTCTCAACTTAGCAGAGAGACTGAAAATACTTTGTTTCACGGAAACTCACCTAGATCTCAATATAACTACAGAGAGTATCCCAATCGAAGGATATCGTTAGCCCTATCGGATTAATAGATCAAATCATGGCGGGGGTATACTAATTTATTTAATGGAATCATTATTATCCGGTTGAAGAACCGACCTTGAATCACAAACTGATGAAATCATCTGAGTTGAAGTTTTAATGAAAACCATAAAGATGCTAGTTTGTACTATATGGAACATTCGGATACTCTTTTGGCCCAGGCTTGAACTAACTCTAAGTGTAGCATTACATGAAACACCACATGTTATTCTTCTTGGTGAATGAAATATAGATTTCCCAAAAGTGTTATCATCTGTTGTCTCTGATGTATTAACCGTAAATAACCTGCATAATGTATTTACTGAACCAACTCGAATATCACAACCAACTCGAATATCACAACCAAATCAAATATCACAGACTAGATGATCGCTCCTGGATCACTTGATTATAAGGGACCGCACACATGTGGTTGACTTGGGTGTGGTCCTTGCTGAAACTTCTATCAGTGTAAGTGATCATGGACCACTTTTGTAGTAATAGATACACTTGTTATGGTCAGTTGAACTTTAAAAGTGATTTTTGGATTTACAAAATAGCAAATACTGATATAGTATGTGATCTTGTTTAAACAACAAATTGGGCTCAACTGTTGTGTCAGTGGTACTGTTGATGAAGCATGCGAACATTTACATCTACTCTTCTAAATGTTGCGTAAGATGTATCCCACTAGAAAAGGGCCACGATTAGGCCCCATGACAAACCGTGGTTACGTCAAAATTAAAAAGGGCGACGATTAATGCCCCATGATAAACCGTGGTTTACATTAAAATTATAAAAGGTAGACGATGAGGCCGTATGATAAACCGAGGTTTACATCAGAATTAAAAAAGGGACACGATTAGGCCCCATGACAAACCGTGGATTACGTCAAAATTAAAAAGGACGACGATTAATGCCCCATGATAAACCGAGGTTTGCATTAAAATTATAAAAGGGAGACGATGAGGCCGTATGATAAACCGTGGTTTACATCAGAATTAAGGAGAGAGATAAGAAAGATAACTTAAGCGCTCATAAACAAAAACCCAAACCATTATTTTAAAAAAAAGACAAATATCAGAGAAATAGAGTTACAAATGTGAAAAAAGAAACAGCTTAGAAAACATTTCGTTTAAAACTTGATGTTCTTTTAGTTTCTTTGAAATCTTTACATCTTCGGCTTTCCTGGAACATGTCAAGGCAATAAGTACATTCTTCAAAGACATCGATCCTATTGCATCCACTTAGACTTTAGGACCGATAATGTAAATTTGGTACGAGTGATCACCAAACGAGTGTGAGCTGCTGAACTCGTACTTGTGCTCTGTTACACGTTTGAAAAATAATGACAAACAGTTAGCGCATTTGAATATATATATATATATATATATACATATACATATACATATACATAATTCTTTGCATGAAAATGATTTAGCATTTCAATCAGGATTTCTTCCAGGCCGTTCATGAACTCATCAACTAAACGAACCTTTTCACAAAAATATGTTTTTCTCCTGAAATCACTTGATTAACGTTCCTTGGTTTTAGTAAAGTTTTTTGAAAGAGCATGAAGTCAAGGTTTAGTTCATAAGTTTTGAAAAATATGGAATTGTCGATACTATCTATCAGGGCTCAAAAACTAAAAAACCTCTTCAAGAGAAAAAAGTCGAAATGCAGTATTAAAAAAAACTGTCAACTAACTGCCGGGCTCCCCAAGGTTCCGTGGGGTTTCCAGGTGGCCGAATGGTCTA
This sequence comes from Megalonaias nervosa, assembly GCA_016617855.1. Lineage (NCBI taxonomy): Eukaryota > Metazoa > Mollusca > Bivalvia > Unionida > Unionidae > Megalonaias > Megalonaias nervosa. Next base: position 34,402 of record JAECUM010012926.1, read on the forward strand.
AGGCGCTCGCCTTTTACAATTACATATTTCACCTCTGTCTGCGTAAGTTCAAGTCTCGGCTCGACCAACGCGACAACGCATGCCACTAGCTTCCCGTGAATCGGTGGTTTTTCCCGGGGTCATCTCAGATTCTTCCTCCACCAAAAATACCAGGCGTCATGTATTGCCCATCATGTGCTGAGAAATCCAACAACAAACCAAGGTTCCGTGCTGGGCCCTTTACCATTTCTTATTTATGCCTTATTTAGAGCAGAAGCTATTTGCTGATGATGCTTGTCTGGCAACTTCTTCCATACAGCCTTTACAAGCACAATATAAACACTCAGCTTAAAAAACGTAATGCATGAGCAAACGACTGGCTTATTATTTTTAACTGTTAGAAAACATACATATTAATAACAGGCAAAGTGACTTTTCCTTTCTAAAGATCCCTTTCGATAGCATGCAATTTTCTCCCTTAGGACGAACATTATCTTCTTTTGTTAAATGGACTAAATATAGTGGTATGCTTATGAAGAATGTATTTAAATATCTGTGTTGCGAGAGACAAACAACTCTTCTTGCAAAACATCATTGGCCTAACAATATATACAATTCGTATGTCCAATTTTATAATATGTTTCTCATGTCTGGAGTAATTGCTCCGTTGAAGATTCGGACAGATTAGATTAAAAAAAATTCAAGTGACTCCGTTGAAGATTCGGACAGATTAGATAAAAAAATTCAATTGAAAGCTGCACAAATCGTTTCAGGTAAATATATTTATTGTTCTAGAGAGTCTCGTCACGCGAACACTAGTTGCAAACCTCTAGTACAACCAACAAAAATGAAGAGATTATGCATAATGTATTCGATTATTAATAATCAAATACCTAACTATTTAAGCCATCTTCTTGAAGAAAGGATATCTGAGATATCTCATTATCGTATACGTAACTCGCATAGCATCGCACCAATATTTACAAAACTTGGGATATTTCAGACGTCCTTTTTCACATCTACGGTTAGTCTTTGGAACTCTCCATCAAGAGCTATGTCTCTCAACACACTCCACGTTTAGCTCTAGATTTAGTATCGAAAGGTGAAGTCGGACAAAGTAACGAAACACATTCTGTAATAATGCTAAATATTCGGAAATATATCCACGAAACTATACGTCGTCAATACTTACAATGATAATCTAAGTCATACGTCGACATAAATACCTGTACATGAAATGAACAACAGTGACTATTGCCTTTATTTACCTTCCTTTATCTCTCCCTCTCTTTCTCTTTTTCTTCATACCTGTCTCGTTAAATGCTTATGTACTAAACTTCTTACCACATCCCTGTCTCATTAATTGCTTATTTGCTTAACTAATTATCTGTATATTTAGTTTTCTTTTCATTTTAAATGTTCCATGTCTTTAACAATACGAAATTTTTAAAATTGTTTTTTTGGATGTATTCATTTTTGTATGTTTTGAGAAAAGACCTAGATGAATTAAACAACTGGCTCGCGCGCGCGCGCGCGCGCGCACACACACACACACACACACTTACTGAGTTTAAAAAAAAAAAGACATTGTGAGATTCCATATCTATCGATATCTACAGCTATTTGTTTCAGTCAGCAGGGCTTTTTTTGTTGCAAAGTTTAAGGATACTTTTACGACAAGTTGTTTCAGAGTTATCTTTCCGTTGTCATGTTTTTCGCACGCTTTCGATTTCGTGCGTCGCTTTTAAAGCCATCATAGAAGGGTATACGTCGAATACAATCATGCTATTTTAAAAAAAACAAAAACAGAATAAGGTGAGAAAAAACAAGCGCGGCAAAGAGTAGTGCAATAATACTCTTTTGCATAACTTTTCATATCTATAAAACAATTACAAGAAACCAATTTTAAAATGGATTCGTTTTGTTTTGAGCTGCGCCAGGTAGCCCTGTGTGACACAAAAGAAAGTGTTTCGTGAATAAAACCACAAAGAACATTTTCGTAACATTTAATACATATATTGAGATTTGTACATGTTATATGGAGCGAAGATTTTAATCGAAGCAACGGATAAAATTCTTAGCTGAATACGATAGAACAGAAGGATAGTATGTCTACTACATTCCATTCTGTTCGTTAAATAAGCAAATCTGCAGCTCAACTGAGTGCTTTACTCAGGATTTCTTCGTATTCGTTATCTAGCTGATCTAATCCCCACAAAACAAATTTCTACCAAGTTAACTTACTAAATGTGTATTGTGATATAATGTCCTTTTGATACGCATAGAATTAGACCACTTTACAAATTCTCATTTCAAACATTTTCCTTCGCGACTCGTTTGCTTATTGTTATAATGAACGAAAGTGTTATCAAGTTTGTCCCATAAGAAATGGAACGGAACGGGCAAATGTGTACGCAGGTGCACATTCCACACTCAAATTTATCCGGGATATCACGTGTTGATATGCTGAAAACGTTCAATTTACAAAAGATTTAAGATGTTCTTTGGATAATTTGGCTAAATCAAAACCTGGCAGTCTGAAATCGAGCCTCCATGCGTGTACTTTGTTTAGAATCAAGACGTATATCCATCGTCACTGAATTTCCCTACATTCCATGGAGTCATTCTTATTTCCCACGCGTGCTTTCTATCTGGTGCCCGTTTCTTTTATTACTGGTTAAATTCTATTCTGAGCCAAAGAAGTACAAAATTGTCAGTTCCATCATCACACGGCTACATAAGAAGGAATATAATTGTTGTTCTAAAGCAGTTTTAATATAGTTTACATCACTGAATGTGACTTACATTATTTTTTAATTCGTGGGTTCTTGTACATCTCCTGAGTAATTTGTACCAGTTAATACTATAAATACTATACAATAGCCTTTATCAAAGCTTTACATGAACATATCTGTTATTGGCTCCCTTATAGCTGCTCATTCGTTTATGTATGCGTTTGTTGTTGTTGTTGTAGGGCTTAACGCCATTTTTCAGCACACGATAGGCTATACATGGTATTAATGGTGGAGGAAGAAACCGGGAAATCCCCAGAAAGAACCACCTACCCACGAGAAGCTACTGGCAAGTTTTCTCACATATCCACATTCGCCGAATCCGAGACTCGAACTCACGCAGACAGAGGTGAGATGACAGTGATCCGTAACGGAGAGCGCTTTAGACCACTCGGCCACTCGGGGCCCCTATGTATGCGTTTGTATAATTATGTTGCGTGAGCTGATGGGATATTTTTAATATATTTAACTAGGTTAAGAATACTTTCCTAAAATTTAGTTCAATGAACTATGAAAGTCCAGAACAAAAAGTCAAGTACTATTATATGTCAGTGCAAATGATATTGCAACTTTAGTTGTTATTATTATTATTATTATTATTATTATTATTATTATTATTATTAAATATAAAGGGATTCTAAAATTGTGTAGCCTCTGCTGCGTGATGCGATTGAATTTTTATCAGCTTTTTAGAGCTGTTGGAAAGATGTGCGGTATTGATTTATAGTTGTTGTCGGTATTAGAGGGGGGTTGGGGGGGTAACGCAATTTTTCATCACAAGATTGCCTATACATGGTGACGAGCTTACCTGGTGGAGGAAGAACCCTGGAAAACCCCAGTAATTACCACCAACTCACGGGAATCTACTAGCAAGCTTTCTCAGTTACCCGAGACTCAAAACCAGATAAAACTGAGATGGAAGTGATCGGTGAAGGCGAGCACATTAAATCACTCGGCCACCTTTGGCCCAATGATTTATGTCGCAGAGTATCGACCAAATATAGTTAATATTTGTTATGATTATGATCATCATTATCATCAACATCATCGTCGTTGTTGGCGTCATTATTATGAATCCTATTGCCGCTGATGTTCTGTTGCTAACAAAAATAATAATAATAATAATAATAATAATAATAATAATAATAATAATATTATTATTATTATTATTATTATTATTATTAAAATTACTACTACTACTACTACTACTAATAATAATAATAATAATAATAATAATTGACGCTTCCCGAGAAGGTTACAAGCACACGATCTTCTGCCTATTTTACCTAGACGATGAGCAACCTGGCAGTTTCTCCTATATGCTGCCCCAAAGAAATTGGCCATTTTGAACAAGGTACACTGAAGCAAAATCAACTAGTACATTGCAAAGACGTTTTGTAACAGTTTCTTGACATTCAATGAATTTATTTTAACTTTCAAACACCATATAAAATCAGCAGTAAATCTGCTAGCACACCACAATTATGGCTACAGATGACGTCTTTCGGGATCTATCCATGTGTGCTTGTGGCGTGATTTGGATTTTTAACATAGCTTTAACAATTTTTCAATCATATCTGCAGTGTGACAGTTTATAGTGATGTCTAGCATTGGGGCATCATGCCGCAGACATGTAGCATCATGCTAGTACCATTTTTATAAGTCTTTGGTATGACTCGGCCGGGATTCGACCTCCCGCATCCGAGGCGGACGCTCTAATCACCTGGCCACAGGAGGGGTGGATCTGATAATAATAATAATAATAATAATAATAATAGTGTTTATTTGTAATATAAGCCACTGGCCCATGTTACGTATCGGCTCGTTTAAAGTAACATAAAGAAAGAGCGAATACAACAAGCTTTGTAAATTTTAGCAAAAATAATTTATTTCCCGAGAAAACACGGTGAAAAGGTAAAAATATGAAACAAGACTTTCGATTTACGAAAAAGATCCAAAAATTTGTCCTAATATTGTGAAAACACATAAGTCCTGTGACTAAACAGTTCTAAATTGACGTAGTCTGAATCTCAATTCCGTTCCAAGATGGCGGATGATGATGTCAGACGAAGGTTAAAAGCAAATGTCCAGAATTTTCACTGTGAATCACAATTTGTATTGTCCTGTTCCAATTTAGAATTATTGCAGCAAATGTCTTTGTCCAAAGCCAGTTGTGTAGTTCTCCAGGGAAAATAATTATTATTTAAAAGGTAGATGAAGTAGAACTATCCTCAATATCAAAAGACATGTTATTCTTCATACGTACGAACGAACAACTCTTTTCAGCACAAAAGAATACCTTCTTCTTAAGGTATTAGAAACTCTATAAGATGTTATGATGTGGCTCTCTAAGATGTTAAAATATGACTCTAGACTAGTTCGCAGGTACCTGACTATTTTAAAGCAAACTCATACGTCATTTCATGTACAAGCACGAAGAAATCATGGAGATTTCGAAATATCGCGAACGTAGTATAGAATGTCAACAAGTATTCTTAGTAATGACCGTGGTCACAACCAATCATTTACATAGCTATTTCCGACTGTTTGCTTAATATGACAAAACCGTCATGCAAAAATCGTGCTTACGCGAGTCACATTTACGTTCTAAATAAACACGATGTTTCTAACAAAATATCAGACCCTGCGAACATAATCATCATCATAATAATAATTATATTTAATGATATAAAAATGAAATAAAAAGATTTAGAAAGAATTCAAATTTTAACAAACATGTAATTTAACTACAGGGTCGTAACACCCATGATACATATCCGTGCATCATGCGGTACAAAAAGATGTTATAGTGCGTAACAAAAGAACATAGTATTTATAAGAAGTAATTGTTACGTATATGTAAATTAATTGCTTGAGTGTTAGTTTTAAATTCTCTTTTGTTTTATTTTTGTTTCATTACGTTATTGTAATGATAACTTTATTCACTGGGTTTGACTTCTTTTCGGAAAGTTCAGTTTTCTGTTTTGACCTGATAAACACGCAGTTCGATTGCTACATTTTTATTTTTAGTTAACGAAGTTCTTGACCTTGGTTCCGATTTTGCAAACATTGAGAGAAAATGATTGGTCATTACCAAGGTCATGTTCGGCCCACGTGTTAGTCTGTTGTAAACAGTTTTATTTTTAAATTTATTTCCAGTATGGGAATCTGATTCTTAGATAGGGCTATTCTAGTTTACGTGCCAATTGGCATTTTTTTTACTGCGCTGTTCAAGTTAAGTGACCACGTGAGCCATCATGTGATCTAAAATCGCGGGTTGAAACAGGCATTTTCTAGTGGATTTGATAAGTCGTAAAATATACCTTCAGGCCGAAAGGTATTCCTGTTGTTACCATTTGAATTGAGTTTTTTATTTAAAATAATTTATTCACCCTGGAAAATACTCTTCTTCCTCGAAATTCTTGGACAAAGACATTCACTAAATTATTCGGAATTCAAAAGCCGGAATTATATTCTTGGTGACTCAACAAGGAACTGTTGACACATCAACACAAACTGGTTATAGAGAATGTCATCGCCTTCCATATTGGAATTTCATCGAGATTCGAACTTGGATTCAGTTAGAACTTTTTAGTGATAGGACTTATATTTTTGAATTCAAGGATTAATTTTTGGATTATATTCACAAACCGTAAGTCCTATTTCATATTTTGACCTTGTTTTATAGGGAAATAAATTATTTTGTTAAATTTACAAAGCTTGTTGACTTCACTCTTTTCTTTTGTTACTTTGGTACGAGCCTACACGTAACAGTAATATACATGAAAGTAATAATTATTGCTTTTTTCGGATATAGGTGAGATACAAGTATATACTGTACAGTAATCAAACAAACGGATTTAAGGGTAACCCTAAAACTTGTATGGAGCAAGATTTGTGATATTGATCTAAAGTCTTTTGTAGCAGGAGTCGTTGATAAAACAGTTTCTCCAATCCTTAAGGCTTTTATAGTAAACATTTCTAAATTAGTCATCGGAATTTTAATAGTATCATTGTGAATAAAGGACTTAAATTTTTTCTAAAGTTGGATTTTTATATACAAAGGTGGGTAAGTATTTTCTTCGTATTTCTCCATACATCGGACAAGCAGTAATAAAAGAGAATTCATTTTCGATGTTAACGTTACAAATTTTACACAATCTTTCCTCGTAGGAGATACATTCATATCTTCCGGTATTAACTCTGATTGGCAAGTTCCTCACTCAAAGCGTAGTGATTATATATTGAAAATAGTTATCTCCCAACAATTCTAGATATGTTTGACAAATAAATTCTACTCCCAATGACCTATAGAAGCGCAGTCTTTCCATCAACTTAATCTCGTCCTGCAACTTTTGCCTAAAAATATCTTCACATCTCTGGCTGAATAATCCAAGAAATATATTTTCATCATTTACGCCCTGAGTACACCAAACATTGCCAAATCCAAATGAAAATGGAAGCTTTTTAATATAGTTAGCTCGGCAATCATAATTTCCCCCCCCCCCCACTGTAAATTGTAGCATTGTTTAGGATATCTGTCTTCTGGCATTTTTAGAATTCTTAGCCAATATTTCAAAATACGTTTAGATCTTATACACTGCATACTAATTCTTCCTAATTCTTTATATACGAGTGCATTTGGAGTAGACTTAGATGTACCAAGGATATATTTACAAAATGACAAATTTGCTTTTTCATTATTATTGGCATCATAAAACCCCCAAACCTCAGCTCAATAATTAAGTATGGGAGCTATCTTCGCGTCAAACAGACGAAGCAATCCAGTTACGGGTAATCTGCCAAATTTTGAAAGACTTTGTTTCAATATATGCACAGCCTTCAGCGCCTGCAAGGATAGAGTTTTCTGGTACATATACCAGGAGTTTTTTTTAAAGAAAATATGCATCCTAAATACTTATATGATTCAATCTTTACCTCTGTATGGCAGTAGTACCACTTTTCGTAACTTCTGAGATAGCCACCTCTGCGAAATATAACCACTCTTGTTTTTCATATTCACCCTTAATTTTCACTTTAGGCAATATGTATGCAACCTATTGAGCATATTTTGCAAATGGTGAGCAGTGTCAGCAAAGACAATTAAATCGTCTGCATGCAACAGTGAAACTAGTTCTAAGGTTTCTACATACACTCTCCTGTTTCCTTCAGCTAAAAAGGGTTTCAAATCATTCAAAAATAAAGAAAAGAGTAAAGGCGATAAAACACAATCTTGTCGCACGCCCAAAGGACAATTAAATACATCGGTAATAAGACTGTTGGGCTTAGCACATGCTTTTACATCAATATAAATTGCCTTATTAATCTTAACATTTTTTCACTAATATTTTCACTAACTAGCTTTTGGTACAGTAAACGTCTCTCTATCCTATCAAAGGCTTTTTCATAGTCAATAAATACTGCATAGAATCTACCCCTACGTTTTCTTAAATATTTAAAATTTAATGTACATAATATAAATATATTATCTGCTGTGAAATACCCCGCTCTAAATCCTGCTTGCTCTTCACCCTGTAATTCGTTTTCCTCCACCCATTCATTTATTCTGTTATTTAAAATCGATGTAAACACTTTGCTTAATACAGGTAGAAGACTAATGCCTCTGTAATTGGGCGGTTCATTTGCATCCCCTTTCTTCTAAATTGATATGATGATAGCCGTTGACCAATATTCTGGATAATATCCAACATCGAATAGTTTATTAAATAATATTGTTAGTATTGGCGCAATTATGTTGCTCGTACATATAAAGAAGTCGCTGGATAAAGCATATATTCCCCCAGCTATGTGATATTTTAGTTTACTCAATGGTAGGCGTACCTCTTCTTCAGTGATTGTTCTATCTAAAGTCTCGTGAATTACTTGAATGTTTTCAGTCTCCTGTATCTGGTCAACAGAACTAGAAAAAGTAAATAAATACTAAAAAATATTCATACCAAGTTGCAGACGTGATACTGTTTTGCATACCAGTACTTGGGTTCTTTACAAGGAGCCAGAAAAGTTGTGTATCTTTAGAGTATAATGCAGATAAAAGGCTACTTTATTGTTTTAATTCATATTGCTTTTGCTTGCTTCTTGTAAGAGATTTATACATATTTCTATAAAGTTTTTAATCTTCAAGTGTTTCACTTGTACGTTTTAAAGTAAACTGTTTTAGATCTCTTAAGGCTTTGCTTTTGGCGTTTGTGCAATCTGTATCAAGCCAAAGCTGACATTTAACCATTCTTCTTGGAGATGTCACAGCTATAATTTGCTTTTTATTGATTGTTTTCGTTGTGTTTGCTAAATCATGGTAAATATCAGTAATTGTTTCGACGCAGGGGCGTCACTAGGGTTGGTGTCACCCAGCGCGGTAACTCATGGACCTCCTTCCTGCACAAAAATTCAAACATTTTATAGACAGTCATGCGCGGTAACTCATGGTGTAACTCCCATTGACCTCCTTCCTGCACAAAAATTCAAAACTTTAATAGATAGTCATGGTGTCACACCCTCTGATGGTGTCACCCGGTGCGGTCCACACACCCCTGCACCCCCCTAGTGACGCCACTGTTTCGACGCATTAAGTTCGTTGTTGTTTATAGCATTTAAAATCATGTCCATATTTAGAGATAATAGATCTTTGCAATTTTGGATAAAATATAGACCTTCTTCTTTGTTCCATATGTATTTCTTTCGTTACCCCTAGAGACACTTACAGCCTTTTGCTTTAGTTTAACCATGTAGACAAGTGAAAATATAATGGGCATGTGTATTGATTCCAATCTATCATCTAGTCAAAGGATGATATATTTTTTAAAACACATACGTCGGCTAAGACATAATCTATTGTTGAGGCCGAATTGCCATGCATACATGTAAATTTCCCTATCCCTTTATCTGATCCACATCTACCATTGGCTATTCTCAATCCAGTCATTTGGCATAGTTGTAAAAGTTTTTCTCCATGGTTATTTATCTCCCTTACGTCTTGATTAGCTTGATCTATATACATTGTTTCGTCTTCTCTATAGTTAAAGTCTTGAAGTTGATCAATAATACTATCATATTTGATAAAATCTTGCCCCGTTCCGGTATATTCATTAAAATCACCTGCAATTATCATTTTATAGTCAGCATATTTCATTTTTAGGTGAGCTAACTCATTTTCTACCACTGCATATACATTTACTTGTGAATGAATAGAGGAGTATTCAGGTGACATATAGACAAAACCAAAACGTAAGTTCAGTATACCAGCCTTAGACGAAACAACTAACCAAATAATATTTTTTGAGGAACTTTTTTCTCTGGATATATTAAAATGCTTGAAGAGGGGTTCACGAATAAAAACCGAGATCCCCCTGAATTTATTTTAACAGTTTGTGGTTTAATTCTTACGCTGTCCAAGTTTTTGTAACCGTTAATATGTAACTGATCGATAGTTTCTGCCCATGTTTCAACAAAGCCTAGTATATCAAATTTTTCAACATAAGGAATAAAATCTGACCTCCCTTCTCTAGAAAGTTTCTCTCTTAAACCAGATATATTCCATACCAAACGACCTAGTACAGAAGTAGAACCGTTCTCTTCATACACCTCATCAAATACATACATGCAACCGTCTATTATTAGCTTGTCATATTTGTAGAAAGCTTTCTTTCCTTGTTCAATGGCTTTTCTCAATGTTGGGTAGAGATTTGGCACGAGCTTTTCTCACTCTGAATGGAAAATCTTCAGCTACACGTACTTTATCTGGTCTGCTAGCTGGCGCTTTGTCTTCATTCTCAGACATGGTCCTCGTGGCTGCTTCACGGGCTTCTTTCCTTGTTTCTCTACAGTGTCTCAGCACTTTCTCTTTGTCTTTATAATTTTGAAAATTTGACAATCACGGGTCTTGGGTTTTCTTTTGGTCTCGGTCGATGGGCTCTTTCAACGTCTATCCTCTCTGAATCTAAACCAAAGTGCATCCATCATATACCCTTTAATCGATTTTTCTATATCCTCCCACTTCTCTTCGCGGATTTCAGGCACACTATTAAACACCAGATTCTCTCGACGTGAATACGCCTCTTGTTGCTCAAGCCTTTGTTCGTTCACCTGCAATCGTGTTTCCAATTCAATAATTTCTCTGTCAGGTTCTCAATCATCTTGCATAGGACCATATTCTGATTAGTAAGCAATTCAATTTTGTTTTTCAGCTCAACTAGAAAAAATTCAAAAGATATAAATCGTTCATTAAGTTCTTTGCTTCATTTCTTATCTTGAGCATTAAATTTCTCAAGCTTGAATCAGTTGTTTCTGCAGACTCTGTAAAGGTATTATCATTCATATCTTCCCTTTCTCTTTCCGTCATACTATTTGCTGAGGCCCGGGAGTTCTGCTGCGTTAGTACAGAAACACTAGCCCGAATTGGACTTGTCCGACTTGGTTCAGAGTTACCCATCCACGTAAATAATGTGTTTTGTGAGTTTGCCACGCGTTCCTCGGTATATGTAGTATATGGTAGTATATGTCGTTTGTGGATGTGTTCTGCCACCATGACTGGTTTTTGGGGGTCTCCCCCTAGGAGCAGGACCTGGATTAATCTCCACTCCATGTACAAATAACAAGAAAAACAATACACATTTCATTGCCAGAGATAAACCACTGATTTCCATTTTTGTGACTGATGTAGATTTCAGAGATTTGTTTGGCTGGATGAAACATCCAATCCTGCACCTCCACTGCTCCAAATCAATACCCACAAACGTAACATATGGCAAACAATATACTTAAGCTACGTGTAGTGCGACCCGAAGCCGCTTCTACACGGACTTGTACATGTATCTGACCTTCTTTATTCACACTTTCATTCCAAATAAAGTCACTTTTTCAAACAGTCATCTTATTGTCTACGCATATTTGATATGATAAACTTGTTGTTATTATTATTATTATTATTATTATTACTGAGAATTATTATTGAGATCGTCTTCCTAATGAACAGTCTGTATGTTAATATGTTTTGAGAAGGAATCACTCGCATGAACTACAGTTATTGTACATGTCTTAATTATCCTGGAAATTGTTTGTTTATATAAAATGTAGTCCCTGACCACAGCTGACGCATGTCCAGCTTTTGGGGCCGATTATCCATCATTCTTTCAACATGAACCATAAGTGCTACGTTAGCTTAGAGTGTCTACATTAATTATACAATTCGCTTGTATCAACACGAGCATGCTTTGTTATTTCTAAAAACACCTTTGGTTTTCGGGGAGATCGAAATCCTGTTTGCTGCATGCTGCAGCCATAACCAAAACGAAAATAAATAAATGATAATGAAAAGGACAAATTCAAGTGTCATTAACATAAGGGGAAGACAATACTTCTCACGGAAGCCTATATCTTTCAAAACATGACTGATTCAAATTCAAGAAATTTTTGTTCTAGTAAGCTAAATAGAACAGAATATAACATAACAGATCAAAATTTCATGAGAAGTTTTCAGTGGCATCTAATTATATTTTTTTTATTTTTGTATTTCAAATAGCAGCCTAAAAACTAATTTTTTGCTCTATAATTTGGCGAAACTTTGTTTCACTTTGAGGTCAACCTGTAAATTATTTGTTTTGGTATTTTATAAAATTTCTATACCAGGACCATACACATATTAATGGTATGAATAATTTTATAGTCGAGGTTGCAGAATCATTCTGGAAGATTAATGAATATTATCAGTTATTATCAGATCATTTATTACAGCAATTAAACATTTACATTAATTAGCATTTATTATCACCGTATATGTGTTCTTCGAATGATAAGCGACCTCAGTCGATGATGGGGCAAATATGAGAAAAAAGGAACATCAATCAATTATCATCGGCAAAAATGACATGGTTTAAGATTAACAGCATTCTTTAAGTGTCAGCTAGAAACGAAGAGAAAAATAACAGACAAAGACTATAAACAAATTGCCCGAATAATTTTGTCATGGTAGATTTCTTTCAGTGAAAACCACTCAGAATTATTAAAAATTACAAGAGATGAAATTAGGACCAAATTATTTCTTCTAGTTTTCGGTAGTTTCAAATTGGCAGGAGACAGCTTTACAATCGGGCTGAGCGGGTCATTGGGTCATGGCATGTGTTTGACGGAGTGTTGTCTGAGTTATAACAGTCAACTGTAAATGCTCAAGAAAAGCACAAGTCACACTAGGTTCACCGGACTCGTTATGGGAGCTGAAATATTAAATTAATTTAGTTATTGCTCAGTTTCCTTAAGTTATTAAACGGCTGGGATTTTGTACGCAGAGACCCAAAAAAAAAAAAAACAAACATTCGAAGTGAAGGCTGTCACAAGTCACTTTAACATGTCCAGCAGGATGATCTTTTTGTTACAGGTGTCGTCAGAGTGTTACTAATTATAGCCAAATACCTGTCTAGGTTTAAGTTTTGCTTTTGCATAACTTATCACCTTTTTTACACAAGTTTAAAATGGCATTTCAAAAGGACCATAAACCAATTGTACAGACATTTGTTAAATATTTAATGGAAAAATTAGGTTGATGTGATAAATTTGAGAACTAATTAGACGATTTACTTGTAGTTTATCTTTTGATGTTCTCGAGCATTGAAAGTGTTTTTGTGCTTAACGCGACGAAATTATAATTAAGTGCCTATTATTCTGAATACTTAAACTGTAACGATGTTTAAATTATGCACGCACCTGTAATGCTTACAGACTATAATGATGTGTATTTAAATTATGCATGCACCTGTATTGCTTACAGACTGTTACGATGTTTATTTAAATTACCCACACACGTGAATTGCTTACAGACTATAATGATGTGTATTTAAATTATGCACACACGTGCAATGCTTGCAAACTGTAACGATGTGAATTTAAATAATGCACACACGCGTGTTGCTTACAATACATGACACGAGCTTTTCGATTTGTTGGGTATTTGATGTCTTCTAATAAAATGTTGAATGAAAATGTCGCGTTGACTATTTAATGAGAGTTGTTGCAATAGCAAATTTACTGGGCCATGATTTGTACGTTGCTATCACAGAGAGCAGTGGTTAGACGTGTCAGTTTGGATCACATAAGAGCCCTTAATATAGGAGGTAGATGGAACAATTATATGAAATCAAAACTTTATAATTTTCATGAACAAATCAGTACCTATCAAACAAAGGTGAATTAATCTAATAAAGGATAAATTAAACAGCCAAATATCCATGATTATAAAATTATCAGAAATGGTATTTTCCCTAGAGTCTAGGCTGAGCAAAATTCGTGGAAATAAACAAAATACCATCTCTCTCTCTCTCTCTCTCTCTCTCTCTCTCTTGAGACGTACATTTGTATATATGTACATATACATGTACGCACGTTAGTATGTATGTATGTATGTATGCAAAGAAGCCAGCTAGATCATTTAGGCGTTAAACAATAGAAGACATAGTAATGAAATCTGTGATTCTAACAGCAAATGATGATGATGGTACTAGCTGGTGTTATTAAAGAATCATTTTGTGAATAAACGTGAAAACTATAAATCATCCTAATCAATTTTACAAACTGAGTAATCAGCAACAACATCAGTCTTGATCACCATCAACGTTTTCATTATCATCATAAATTGGCTAGACATTAAGAAGTTTCTTTATATGCATTCATGAGATATCCATCCATCCATCCATCATACCATCCATCCACCCACCCACCCATCCATCCACCCATGCCTATACATCTTAGTCATTCTCTGTCTGCGCAGTTGTTACCTAACGGAATTTGGTGCGTTATTATTCGAATGTTTAATTTCTTAATGGTCTGTTATTTTTTACCAAGAGAATGAAACATGCAGAGTTTGAACGAATCAATAAATGTCATAGACTGAAGTGAGGAAATAGGTTGTTCTAATGTAGAAGTTGTCAGATTTCCAGGGGCAGATCATGGAAAATCGCATTGGATCGTTAAGGTGATGCGTTAAGAACTAGGCGAGGAGTCTGTAGGACAGAACCCTAAGAGGGGAGCCATGGGGTGGGTGAAACTACTACATTTAAAGCGTTTTCAGGGCATACTTGAAACATCTAACTGTAATGGAAATTCACTTTGGAAAACGTTCCTGTCGTTTCGAACTCCTTTTGGCGGGGGAGGGGAGGCGGGGGAACGCTGAGTCCGCCCTAATCTGACACTGATTTCAGACATTAGACATTAGACACAAAACAAATAGAAATGGCCGGTGTATAGTGGGTTTCAGGGAATGACCTCATGAGAGTTTTTACCCTATTACTAAAAGGACATATTTTGGGGTTGCATGCGAAATTAAATACATAGTATGATTCTGTAAGGCAGTAAGATCAAAGTGTCCTACCTAAGGACACAACACAGCAGCCTTACATTTTTAACAGATTTCGCATTATCTAAGGACACAACACAGCAGCCTTTCATTCTCGCTGATTACGCACTAAGGACATAACACGGCAGCCTTACGTTTTCGATGATTTCGCACTACCTATGGACACATCACGGCAGCCTTACGTTTTAGCCGATTACGTCCTAAGGACGCAACGCGGCAGCCCTACATTTAACTCATTTCACACTGGCTAAGAAAACAACACAATTGTAAGGCAGTAAGATCAAAGTGACCTACCTAAGGACACACCACTGCAGCCCTACATTTTAACTTATTTCACACTAAGGACACAAAACGACAGCTTTACATTTTCAATGATTTCGCACTATCTATGGACAAAAACAGAGCAGGCATTCATTTTAACTGGTTTCGCACCAAGGACATAACGCGGCAGCCCTACATTGTAACTGATTTCGCACTGGCTAAGGACACAACACGGCAGCCTTATATGTTCGATGATTTCGCGCTATCTAAGGACACAACACGTCAGCTTTAATTTTCACTGATTTCGCACGACCTAAGGACACGACAAGGCAGCTTTACATTTTCGCAGATTTTGCACCACATAAGGGCACAACACGGCAGCCTTCAGTTTTCGCTGATTTGGAACTGCGGCGACATACGTGTTACCTAAAATCTGTTACATTTTATCATGTGGCAATTTTTGTATTTATGTTAATTGGAAACGATGTTATTAGACACAAAATTCCTAAACACACACACACACACACACACACACACACACACACACACACACATTTCGGACGAGTTTGCGGTTCCTGATATCGATCGTTAAAAACCAAAATGATGCAACCACTGCTGGGCGAATGTTCTTGTCATTGACATGGAGGTGGAGATCGGCATTGGAAAGTCTGAATAACATCCTGACATCATATACATGTACTTATAGTGTTGATAAACAAGTATGAGCAATAATAATAATAATAATAATAATAATAATAATAATAATCCATTTCCCCAATATTTTTGTAAAGAAATAAATAACACACACATAGCGAAGCAAATGAACAAATTCTCTTAGGAATTGGTTTTATACTAAAATGTTTGTCTTATAATGTATTGTATCTTTTTTTGCACTAAACCAATGTAAGCAAGTTCATTTTAAGTTTTAATAATATTTACTAAATCATGTTTAGAGAAATATAAAATTTATCAATGAGAGCAGGTTTAGAAGTATGTAGCTTAAGCAAATTACAATCAGTGGAAAAACAATCACTATCGTTGCAGATTCAGAAGGCGGTAGCCCCCTCCTCCCCTTCCATCGAACTAAAATTTTTAAAAAAATGTTCCTTAGTTCCAATTTACTAATACTCATGTACAGATTTTAGTCTGTAGTGAAATATGCTAGTCTCTGACTAATGGAACAATGTTTGTTTCGAGCCCTGAAAATGTCTCAATAAACCCATTTTTAGAATCCTGAATCTGAGTCTATCATCTAAACATTTTTAATTTGAAATAACGTTATTCGATAGTTTTGGTATCTGAATTTAAATATCATTATTCTATAGTTTTCGTATTTTATTTTAAATAACATTACTCTAAAGTGTTGTATTTTATTTTAAATAATATTATTATATTGTTGATGTATTTTAATTTAAAACAACATTATTCTATAGTTTGGTATTTTATTTTTCATGGATGCAGTCGCTATTCACATACACGCATAAGGTCTCTATTCCTTGAAACTTTAATCTCAACAACATGCCTCTCAGTGAAAAATGCAAATGCAATTTCTTTTTTCAAAGTTTGTTCCTTTCATCACTGTTTTTGTTTTCGCAACAAAATAGTCATAAATCTGATAGAGATGCATTTTTGGTACTTTTCTTTTGCAAAACTCCAGTCCTTTGAGTGTTTTCTGAGAGTCATAACATATTTTGAAACATTGGATGTCAACATCACAAATTACACCTATTAGTTTAACTGCGAGGCGTCCTTTTCCGTGCAAATTATGGCTTAGGTATATCATGACCGTTTGTCTACTGACACTCTCATGGTTCAGATTTAAGATTTCTTTTAAATGTTTGACGGTTAAACATTGTAAATCCTCTAAGCTATAATCGATGTACTTCTCACGTTGTGACATTTTGATTGTTTGTAAATCTCCCAGCAGTGAACGCCTCGTTTTGGAATTGCGAGATTTTGGGAGATAACCGAGAGCGTTATTTTCAGGTAATGTGAAACTGGTTTATCCCTGTGATAAAGGAATTAAACTCTCTAACTCAGGGGTCGGCAACCTATTACATAGAGAGCCTCTTTTTCCCAGAATAATTACAAAATGAACGAACGCGTGCCACCAGTAAGAGAGTAACATTGTTAAAATCGAGATGTTTGGCTGCCCTTCGCGTGCCACACAAAACCTCTTGCCGTACCATCTTGTGGCACGCGGACCGTATGTTGCCGACCCCTGCTCTAATTTGTTTGACACACACGCACGCTACTGTGAAAGTCAAACTGCTTAACATGAAAAAATAAATTAGAACTATTTCTTATTGTTCTTACTTACTATTCAAACTGTTATAAGAAAAAAGCTTACGCTTCTTGCGATCTATTTTTTTATGACCTTTTGCAGTGCTCGGGTTTTGAGTACAGTCAGGGTCAAATTGAATGTGTACATCGTTCCAGAAAATTTTTAAATCTTGATTTGAATTTATTTTGTGTCTCTGCAGTCACAATATAAAATGGTAGACTATTCCATAATTCAACACTTTTATTTTAAAATAAATGTTTCCTAATTTATAATATTTGACGTTCTTTCATTCTTTAAACAGTTTTAATGCATGCAGTCTTGTAGTGGTAGCTGGGTGTCGAATAAATAACTTGTCTTTGTCTGTCTAATCTATTCCATTTTTATTTAACACAAAAAATCAATCATGTCAGGCTGTTAGCTCTTGTTTGTTTATATTGCAATGATGGGACTCCAAACCCCAAGCTCTAACAATCTTTCTAGTCTAGATAACTTCTTTGTCTCAGTGACTTTTCACAGTTCTTGTAACTTTTCACTGTACTGTTTCTATAATTACACACGCTTTTTTATTTAAGACTAACCAGAAAAGATGCATATTCAAAATGTTTACTTACAAGAGTTACTACAACTTTAAGAAGACTGTTTTATCAATATCCCAGAATCACATTTGCCTTTTATAATGACTGTTCGGACGTGTAAACACAAATTTCATTTTATTATCAAGAGTTTTTCCAAGATTGTCTTCAGATACATTTTTAATTTTCAATGCATTTCCCCTTTTTCTCTTATAATATTTAGAGTAGTTTGTGTCTTTTCCAGTATGCGTTTGTTTACATTCGTCCTGCTGAATTTCAATTTACTAGGCTATGTAGATCAGTTTATAGATTGTCAAACTTTTCTTGGTTAATCAAACAAACATAGATTTTCGTATCCTCATAAAAAATTCTCACTGTATTGACTAATTCTTCTGGCAGATCTCTGATATAAATTAAAAAAAACAATGTTAGACCCAACACGTTCTCTCGTGGATTAGCACGCGTTACTCTGCGTCAGCTGGATGACGAACCATTTAAATCGACTCTGTTTTGTATAAGAAATCGCGTATTGATTATAACTTTAAATCCTAAAGTTGTTCAATAATCTTTATTTGAACCTTTTCATAACTTTAATCGGCACTATATGTCAAGTATTGTGTTGACGTACCGTTAATACATAGATACATACATACATACATACATACATACATACATACATACATTTCCTTTTATTCCGGAGCCTTCTAGCTTTTTTAGTATTTTCATATTTGTCACACTGTCAAAAGCCTCTTGAAAATCAAGTAGATAATATCAATACTGATATATTGGGTGAGCTACGGTTTAAGGTACTTACATTTACAGATAATTCACATCTCACCTTCGTCTACAATGGCTCGAGTCTTGGCTCGACCATTGTGGACATGTGCGAAAGCTTGCTAGGAGCTTCCTCTAGTTCGTTGGTTCTTTCTGGAGTCTTCCCGGGTTCGTTCTCCACCAGATATACCTCCGCCATATATGGCCGATCATGTGCTAAATGGCGTTAAACCCCAAAATCACAAACCACAATCTTATGACTTTCCTAAAACCATCCTGCTGCTTAGTAACAGCCTGTCCTAAAATCATAGTCTTGCTTCGTAATTGCCTTGTCAAAAATCATGGTTGAGCTTAGTAACAGCCTTGTCTAAAATCATTCTGGTGTCTAGTAACAGCCTTGTCTAAAATCATACTGGTGTTTAGTAACAGTCATTCCTAGAAACATTCTTGTGTCTAGTAACAGTCTCTCCTAAAACCATTCTGGTGTCTAGTAACAGTCTTTCCTAAAATCATGCTGGTATCTAGTAACAGCCTTGTCTAAAATCATACTGGTGTCTAGTAACAGTCATTCCTAAAACTATTATGGTGTCTAGTAACAGTCTCTCCTAAAACTATTCTGGTGTCTAGTAACAGTCATTCCTAAAATCATGCTGGTGTCTAGTAACAGTCATTCCTAAAACCATGCTGGTGTCTAGCAACAGTCATTCCTAAAACCATTCTGGTGTCTAGTAACAGCCTTTCCTAAAACCATTCTGGTGTCTGGTAACAGTCATTCCTAAAACCATTCTGGTGTCTAGTAACAGTCATTCCTAAAACCATTCTGGTGTCTAGTAACAGTCATTCCTAAAACCATTCTGATGTCTAATAACAGTCATTCCTAAAACCATTATGGTATCTAGTAACAGTCATTCCTAAAACCATTCTGGTGTCTAGTAACAGTCATTCCTAAAACCATTATGGTATCTAGTAACAGTCATTCCTAAAACCATTCTGGTGTCTAGTAACAGTCATTCCTAAAACCATTCTGGTGTCTATTAACAGTCATTCCTAAAACCATTATGGTATCTAGTAACAGTCATTCCTAAAACCATTCTGGTGTCTAGAAAAAGTCATTCCTAAAACCATTCTGATGTCTGGTAACAGTCTTTCCTAAAATCGTTCTAGTGCCTAGTAACGGTCTTTCCTAAAACTGTTCTGGTGCTTAGTAATAGTTTCTCCTAAAACCATCGTGGTACCTACCAACAGTCATTCCTAAAACCATTCTGGTGCTTAGTAACAGTCTTTCCTTACACCATTAAGACTTACAAAAATGGTACTAACAGCTGCCTCGCTTGGGACTCAGCATTAAGAGGTTAGTGTTAGGACTGGTTGGCCTGGTGTCAGGATAATGTGACTGGGTGGGACATCATGCTACATGTCTGCGGCATGACGCCCCAGTGATAGACATCACTATAAACTGCCACACTGCAGACATCGTAGCGATATGATTGAAAAATTGTTAAAGCTACGTTAAAAATCTAAATCACACAAATCACACACGCCATTCTGGTGTCTAGTAACAGCCTTTCCTAAAACCATTCTGGTGCCTAGTAACAGTCATTCCTAAAACCATTCTAATGCTTAGTAACAGTCTTTCGTTACACCATGATCTTGCTTAGTAACGAGGACATTAGACATCATACGATCCAATTATAGGATCACTTATAAACTTGTCAAGAATGTTTAGTACAACAGAAATAAGGCGTATTGGTCAATAATTTACGACCAGACTCTTCGAGTCTATATTGTATATGGAATGACATTTACGAACCTCTAGGGTTTCGTATGTTCCATTTGAATTAATTAATTAAAAATGTATCTAAAGGTACAATAAATGTAGTCACATGATTTTAGTATGACATCTGTCTCACCACTGTGACGTAGATGCTTTTGAGTTATTTTTTATGCAGCTAAAACATTAATTCCAATATATTAAGTTCAACAACACATTGTGTATCATAGAAATCCAAAATATATTGTACATCCTCAAATGTGAAACCACTTGAGACAAAATTATTGAGTATTTAGGCCTTGTCAGGGTGTTGTTTCTTGGCTGGTCTACGTCTTGTAATAAACCACATAATTCATGTGTTTTAGTTTTAAAAGATACCTAAAATTCTAACAACATTTGCTTTTGATAGACATTTTCTTCTAGTTATTTTTTTTTCGAGCCTTATTTTTTCGTTGTAATTTCCTCGTTGCCATTTTTCTTGCTTTACGGTATCCTACAATGTTTCCTTTAGACATGAAGTATTTATATTTATCCCCCCCACCAAAAAAAAAATAAAATAAAAAAAACCCCACAACAAAAGGACACTATACGTAATTTTATAAACTTTCTTTGGAATAAAAACACGCAAAACTTTTGTGTTAGAAGTTTCATTTTATTACTTAGGACAGCATGATGAATATATTTTAGCATTCATAAGTCACGTGTGTAATACGTCAACACCTTCTCCAAAAATATTACAAAGACTTTCTTGTAAATATTAAATTGTCAAGTTTTACTTTTATACCAGCACAATAACAGTTTGCTTGTAACTAGGAGAAAGAGGGAAAGGAGCAACAGGAAGATGTGTGTGTGTGTGTGCGTGTGTGTGTGTGTGTGTGTGGAGAGAGAGAGAGAGAGATTCTATTATTAACTCTCTGGTTTATTCTTAATAAGTTACGTGCACGTAAAATAATAAAACTGGCTAATATTTCAATTCCCATGAATGTGAGTGGACACTGTTTTCTACTTTACCTATTTAGAAAGGAACAATTTATTGTGCGTAACCTTTTTTCGAGTTGTGCTTTCTATGAAATCTAATTAACCATTTGTGATATTTGAAGTTTTCTTACTAAGTTGTATACCTTATCTGCTATTTCTATAAATGTTGTCAACTACTGGAATAAGCTGAATAAATGAATCTTAGCCGTAGCCATCCAAAGTAAAATATGCAGACTTGTTTCTAAATGTAACAATTCAATATTGTATGAGTTCAGAATATTGCACTTTAACGACGACAGAAATAAATCCACAAGAAGAGTGATATGTAAGGATGGTGGTAGATGCCTACAATTTACTATCTGGATGACTAAAAATGTGTAAAATGCATTAGCCCAATGATACATTTATTAGCCTGGACTAGCGGGAAAATGCAATGGAACGTCACATAGAGCATGTTTGTCAGAGATTTAGATACATCCTGCATCCACAGAAATTGTGCCATGCTGGCCTGGGTGTTTATTGGTCCTTCCGACCCCTTTTGTTAAAGGCTGACACAAATGACAAAGGTGAATAGAAAGAAAGAAAACAAAACATGACATGAATTTTGAATTCCCGATACTTATTTACAAAATAGAAAGAAAAGTAAATAAAGCAAAAACAGCAATAATAATAATAATAATAATAATATTAATAATAATAATAATAATAATAATAATAATAATAATAATAATAACAATAATAATAATAATGAGAATTATATTCCTGGCTTAACTTATGGAGATTTTATCCACACGGAAATTTTGGCTTTATAGCAGTTCGCTCCTTTGTTTCTGTTAAATTTCAAACTCTTATCTTAGTGCTCTTTAAAACAGGAAGATCATCTTGACAGTCAAGCTACAAATCTTGCAAAATATATGCAGCTCAGATAAAGTCATCCTCGACACAGAGAAAGTTGTGATTCAAAGGAAGGTGTAAGAATCGTGACTATATATAGATATATATATATATATATATATATATATATATATATATATATATATATATGTTATTAAGTTATATATATATATATATATATATATATATATATATATATATATAAAGTTTATAAATATTGCTGGCAGATACATTTTGTACGCATTTAAGTTAGTATATGCTCCAGAGTATTATCAAATGCAGCGACTGAAAAATAGTAACAGAACGTATTTTCAAGTCTTGTTTCCTCGCAAAAAAAGAATGAAAATGATTAATCATATGAGCTTTTGCAAAATTTAAAAAAAAAAACAAAACAGATTACCAAGAAGAAATTACAATGTCCATATTACAAAACTTTCGGTGCTAAGTGAGTGAATGTTTTCGTGCAGGCGGATGAAAATCAGATCTGTCAACTCCGTTCTAGTTTGTGGCGCCGGAGATTTTTTTGTAATATTACGCTATGATAATTAATTCATCGCAATGTATAAAAGCAAACAATAAAATAAAATAAAAGAAAATAAAAATAAAAATAAAAAATCTGATTTTGGGCCACCTTCTTCAATGGGCCCAAACGCACTCAAACCCACACTCAATACATACCAATGCATTGCACGGTTTGTACGTGGCGGCAGTTGGCACCTGTACAATCCCATTTCTTATACTCGTTAGGATTTCTCTTTTGCATGTCAAAATGCGTATTAATGTATACGGTTTCCCCCTTTTACATACATTAAAAGTGGTCATCCATCATTAGGAAGCAATAAATGGGTGGGGAGGAGGTAACATTTGTATGACTAAACAAAAACGATACGTAACAGGGTTGAGGACATCAGCATTTTCTGTACGTTCGATTCGTTTGCTTCGGTAAAGTCATTAAAATTTGTGATGTTTTCACCACATCCATGTTATTGCTCTCATAATGTTTGACGTTCCATTGTTCTGAATTCCTCCACTGAAGTAAAATTACTTGTTAAATGAGAACTATCATAGATCAAATGGAAAAAAGTATCAAATAAACCTGCGGTCTTAACTCGCTTATAAGACGGATCCAACTGCAAACTGCATAGTGCGCCAGCAGATCTGAATCGACGCAGTTTGTTAGGTGTAATCATTGAACAAGCAACACAAATCCTTACATGCCGGCACAATAAGATCAGGGATAATGTTAGTTGGATCCGACTTAATTCGTTATTTTAATGGTAATCACCAATATATAGAAGTCAATGTAGTGGTTTATATATCAGACTTGGGTTATTAAAATTATGACGGAAAATCTGTATAGTTTCTATGCTCGGCTAAAGAATAACTTTCACCTGCAGAAAGTGATCTTAATGTATAAAAAAGAACAAATTTAAAGCATAAAAATACACATAACATATTTTCAGTATATTCTTTTATGATGTGAAGGTATTGCGCATGTTGTAAAAATTAATGGGTTTGACAGATGTAAATAGGGATACAATTATTTCCAGCTTGATTTGTCATTGTGCATTTGTAGAATTTCACCTTTAATTAACTATGGTTGTGCTGACGTGCTGGTAAACGCTAATACATACATACATACATACATACATACATACATGCACACAGACATACATACGTATTTTAAATGTACCTAAAAGAGTCTACGACACTTAGGATGACGCTGGAATCTTTAAAAAACGAGATTAAAATTAAAATGGTCCACCAACACAAACACGGCAATAACTTCAACACAATTGGCCGAGAACGTTTCTATAAATTAAAAATGTTATTTTAATAATTTAGAGAGAAATAATTTCCATCAATTTCCTTCATTTTCATGGGCTTTAATGATATAATAGGTTATGGAAAAGAAAACAACTTTTTGGGAAAAAATTCTTTTTATAACAGTTACATTAATAGTAACATGTTGGTAATTTGGGCGCGAAAAGTGTGATAAACAGTGATATACATTTACAAAACAGTGTGTGTGTGTGTGTGTGTGTGTGTGTGTGTGTGTGTGTGTGTGTGTGTTAGATTTCAACGTAGCTTTAACAAGTTTAGTCATATCTCTATGATGTATGCAGTATGGTAGTTTATATTGATGTCTATCACTGGGGCATCATGCTGCAGACATGCAGTATGATGTCCCACCCAGTCACATTATCCTGACACCAGGCCGACCAGTCCCAACATTAACCTCTTAAAGTTGAGCGCCAAGCGAAGTAGCTGCTAGTACCATTTTTATAAGACTTTGGTATGATTCGACCGGGGTTTGAACCTGCAACCTCCCGCATCCGAGGCGGATGCACTAATCACTTAGGCCACCGGAGCGGTTTTACGTAACAGCTTGGGTAATTTTAGCAACGTTATAATTAGAAATTGGAATTAGTACAATATGCTTAGATGTCTTGAAATCTGAACCACTTAACACTGTTTAAATTGTGTAATTACAGTAAATACATTCAAATTATGAGATCTTCTTATGTAATTTATAATTGAAAATAAAATTTAATTAATACTTTTAAAATAAAATTAATTAAAAAAATTAAATCGTTAAACTACTCAGCAATATAAGTAACATTTAGTACTTTTCACTCGCAAATGTGTTTCATATCCAATTTATTTTATTCTTTTTATTAATTTCTTTGTATTTAAAGAAAAAAGTGTCTTATATACCTTTAAAATATTTTCGAATTTTATGAAAAATAAAATTTCCTCAACAGGTTTTGTCATCAAAACCAGGGTAAAATTATAAATTTGCAAATAATTACCTCCCTTGCAAAATATAACGTGCTCATACGTTTAAAATCACTTATCTGAATTTAATCAAGTTTGATAGTTCCTCATGTTATTATAACTACCATTAATACCTGCAAATGAAACGTAAACTTTAGCGTCATTTTTACATAAATATGAGAGAGAGAGAGACAGACATAATGTGATGGGGGGGGGGGAGGAGCCACATTCTTTCATGTAGAGAAATATTCCGTAATGTATGTTCTTGTTATACCTCTTCAATACGCCATTTTAAACAGTTAGATCACATAGTAAAGTCCGTTTCAGATGGACGAAATGGAGCTCGGTCACGGAAGATCCCAAGACTCCGATCAATATCCCATGCAGTAAAAGAGAGTTATCAAACGTATGATATTATGTGATGTTTAAAATGCAAAATATACCGATCTTTGTGACAATAATGACAAGGACAGGGAGGATGACGATAACTGTGTAATAGTAGTAGTACCTCTTACTGATACTGGAGCCTGAGCCCTGTACTCAGAAACTTTTTAGTTTGAAATTTATGCAGTTAAATGACAAAAGCAGCGATGGTTCTCATATTAACATTGAAATTTGATTATTTTCTCTCCAAACATTTCTTTAAAAGATTTTTTTTCAATCTGAATTCAGTTTGTTTATGTGCTAGGAAACATTTCGGGTTTTGGGACACAGGTCCTGTTGCATTGAAATTGAAGACACTATTTGAATTAAGACTAAAAAGTAATAATTCAAGTTTACTAATTTAATTCAAATTTGTCGCGTATGTGGAGAGACCAACAATAACATAACAATATTTTGTTTGAAGTTTTAGTATTATTTAAATATTTATGCTCAGACACTTTAAGAAAAATATAATTCAGCTAATGTTTGACTTTTGATGGTTCCATTTTGTTTTTCAAAAAGTTCTTAAAGATCGGGCTGTTTGAATTTGAAGTCTGAGTTCAAATATTGTCCTCAATTTTGTGTTAAGTGCCAGATTTCTTATGGTTCCTGGAAGCAATTTTGAAAAGCATATATGGGTTAGTTTTATCAGTAATAAAAGAAATTTCTCATTAATTTTATGTATATTCATTGTTCTTTTCTTTCTTCAAGAGTAAATAAAACGTGTAATATCGGGACATATACTGAATCAAGAGTGGAGAGCTGTGTTTGTAAAGCTGATTTACTTGTTTGACAGCTTTAAAACTACGACCGTAAATTCTCTTTGCTTGCTCATTAAGCTTTAGCGAATCTTCCTTCAAAAATTCACAAACACTGCATGATATTGAGGGCCATACGGCAGTTTTTGGAATGGTCAGACATCTCAGAATATATGTGTGGGACAAAGCAACGCAGTGGCAAAAGGATATCCAAACCAGTCTTGATTCATATCATACCGAAAATTCATCCAAGTTCTGGTTAGAAAGAGCTTTCTATTTTCCATAGGAATAAACGAAGTATAGACACACATTCAATTAAATTTTCAATAGCTGAGGATATGCCAGATGGTAAAGGGGCGGACTCAGGAATATCGTTGAGTGGTTACGGTAATGAGTAGGCAATGATTCTTTGCAATGGAACTCTTAAAATTAGGGATCATAGGGTCGACGTTCTTGCATTTTGAGCGTTTCCAAGACAGAAGTTTAACAAGTAACTGTTAGGAACACTTAATTTAGCAAACGATACGCTTGTTTTTAGTGCATCCCTGAATAGACACACACACACACACACACACACACACACACACACACACACACACGGTCAGCCACTGGAGTATCCAAATCAACAAATTTAGATCAAATCATGGTTGAGGTATCCTTATTTATTGCATACAATCGTTATTATCCTGGCTAAGAACTGACATTGAGTCACAAATTGATGAGATTATTTGGTTGAAGTTTTAATGAAAACCATGAAAATACTGTAGTATATATGTCCTGAACAGTTGTATTTGTTAAGCGAACTCTTAGTGTGTCACTTGAAGAAAACACCACCTGTTACACTTCTTGGTGATTAGAATGTAGATTTCTTAAACCCATTACCCCCGTTGTGTCTGATGTATTATTAATCTCAAAGACATGCATAACTTGGTTACAGAACCGACTCGAATACAGTATCATGGAATTTAAAACTCGTTCCTGAAACCCGTAACTTTCGGTGACATCATGCGTGCTATTGAATCGGGCGTGATCCAAACTGAAACTTCATGCAGTGACCATGAAGTCACATTTGCTATAATTGATACACCTGTTAAAACCAGTTGTTCTTTTAAGAGGGATGTTTTGATTACAATGCAGTTGATCTTTATACATTCCGTGATCTCGTAATATAAAACTATCTCAGATGTTTAACGATGATACCTCAGTTCGCAGGAATGTAACTTTTTTGTTACACCTTCTAAATCTTGCTAAAAGATGTAATGACTAAAACGAGTCACGCTTAAACCTTATGATTAAACGTTGTTCACATCAGTTATGACGAGAGATAAGAAAAAGAGACAGACTGAAGACTAAGGTCATCAGAACCAAAACCCCAAACTATGTAACAATTAATCCGGGCACGTACAAACGGTTGATTTAATTTCTTTTCTCTTACAAAGTTTCTGTGGCTGATTCTAGGGTGGGAGTAGTCCGAGTTTCCTCTGACCCTTGTCACCCCATTTTTGATATTTGGACATTTATGTTCATTTATGTTGGGTGTAGGGTCAGAGTCCACTGCCTATTGAAAAGTTGGACATGTAGGTTTCGAGATTTATATAGACATGTGACTCGAAATGCAAATGGCGAGATCCAGGTCAAGTTTCAGCAACGATGTACTTTCGTCTCGTCTGTCAGCTGATTAATGACATGAGGAATGCTATGCTCGATATTTTTTAGAAAACAAATCATATTCCTAGCGATTTCATGCAGGTATATCTCGATGAAAAGTCGTTCAAGTTTGCTAGGCCAGCTAGAAAGCGGCTACCTAATGCCGACACCAAATGGTGTCGGCGAATTCCAACTTTTTGATAGGCAGTGGACTCTGACTCTACACCCCAACATAAATGTCCAAATAATTAAAAAATGGGCTGGCAAGGGTCAGAGGAAACTCAGATAGGGTGTGAGTTGGGGTAGAGTGGGGGAGTCAGAGGCCCTCACCCCAATTAGCGCAAAACAGTCCAACGTTTCCTGCAGTATGTTTTCTTTACAATTAGATGGTCAAACATAAGCCCTGAAAACGCTTAAAATGCAAGATCTTAGAGGAACATTGCCTCCTGGGGTTCCATCCCACAAATCCCTCACCCTCTTGTTTACGTTCCCCTTATCTCCACCTCCCACCCCACCATGATCTTTCTAAACTCCGCCACTAGGAGTAGACAAAATTATTTTTAAACTGTTACATATATTTCCTTGAAGAAATGTATGGCCCTGTACAAATATTGTTTAAAAATTGATTGATCCCATGTGTTTCTATCGCTGTGGAAACTAGCTCATGTCCCGCTGATATAAAGAAAGTAGTCAATACACATCTAATGATAAACCAGTTTCTCTCCTGACTGGTTTGCCTAACGCATATCACGCCGACAATAAGAAAGGTGTCAAAACAGATAACCATTTTCTCTCCTGACTGGTTTGCGAAAGGTTCTTGAAAAAGTTATATTTAAACATCTATGTATTTTGATGGCACCTAAATGACATGATATTTAAATATAAATATAAATCTTCCTGTCGATCAACAGCTCATCAACTGATCAAGTTTTATTCTCATAAAATATTGGGGTTTTTTTTGGCCTGGATTCGATTGAAATAACCTATTGAGCATTCCATGTTGCCAGTTATATTTAAGTTAGTGTATGGATAAAAGGGGTTAGTTTATAAACCTTAGAAATGTTGAATTACTAGAAGTCTTCTATCAGGACTCGAAATCTACTAAACAGATTGTTACCAGAAAAGTCTTCTATCACTATTCACTATCAACAAAATGTCAACTAACTCTTGGGGTGTTCCGTAAGTTCTGTGTTACGTCTTAACTATTTTCACTAAATCATACAGCAAACAATTGAAAATCGTCTGCAGTGTTATTTGCAGATGATATTTCTCCTGGAACTTTCTTCGTCCGATCCTTTACAAGTACAAAGTATTATAAACAATGATCATGAAAAACTTAATGCATATCCAAAATATTGGCTTGTAACTTTTGACCGTTATAAAGCTGACATTTCATTAATTGCCAAATGTCAAACATATTTATCTTTCTGAAATTCTCTTTTGATAACATCAATTTGTTTTTTTAAATCGCAGACACAAATAATCAATTTTCTAACTGTACTAAATGAACCAATCAGTTAGTTAGAATTATTCAGAATGTATCTAAATATTTGTTTATGTTGTGTGGGCTAATAAATCTTTTAACATAACAACTTTAGTTAAATTATATAGACTGTCCGTACATCCAATTTTAAAAAATGCATGTGAAGTCTTGGATAATTGTCCTATAGATTTTTTTAAAATTGGAAACTGCTTAGGAAACTCGTACACAAACATTTTCTTTCTTGAAACATATTTTATTGTCACAATATAATACATTGGGATTGGGGACAAATTCTAACAACTTAAATTAGCCCTACATGATACAAGTATTACAACATATTCAATAAGACGACAATATAATGAAAACTGATTGGAGAGAGAGAGAGAGAGAGAGAGAGAGAGAGAGAGAGAGAGAGAGAGAGAGAATGT
Source organism: Megalonaias nervosa (assembly GCA_016617855.1). Classification (NCBI taxonomy): domain Eukaryota; kingdom Metazoa; phylum Mollusca; class Bivalvia; order Unionida; family Unionidae; genus Megalonaias; species Megalonaias nervosa. The sequence continues at coordinate 64,582 of JAECUM010012926.1, forward strand.
GGAACAAAGACCGACTTCAGTGCTATATTCCTAATTTCAGTTGTAGTAAAATTATAATGAATGCAAAACACTATCACGTCAATTGTGTCTTATTTAATACTTCAAGATCTTAGCTATTTCGCTCTATCGTTCAGCAAAGTCCTTATGACATTCACTATTGAAAGGTGGCGTCGAACTATACAGCGAAATAAAATCTGCAATATGCATAATTGTTCACAAATATCGTAAACCCTGATGATTTTAGTACTGAAATTAGAAATCGATACACCCTAATGTCAAATGACTTGGACATTAGTGGTTATAACTTGTGAAACTCTCTCTCTCTCTCTCTCTCTCTCTCTCTCTCTCTCTCTCTCTCTCTCTCTCTCTCTCTCTCTCTCTCTCTCTCTCGTTGTTGATTTACCTTATCATATATGTATATGTTTCTCTCATTTCGTTTTGAAATAGTATATGCATTGATAAATACAAATTTGACTTAGTTTTCATGTATGCTAAAGTTTCTGGAAAATTAATGTCGCATTTGGAACGTTTATTTTGGGAAAAGTCAGCTAACCTGTGTCCAATTCCACATTCTTGAATTAAATGACAATAAAATATTTCTAAAATGGCACAGCAATATTAGAAACCTACATCTTTTTCATTTTTATCTATCTCAACTCTCAACTCTTTTGTTAAAAATAGTTTCAGATACCATTTTTAAATGATTTAAATGAAGTTTCTAACTAAAATAAAGAAACGTTTAAGTTCACGAAATTGTATTCACTTAAGATGCAATTAATGCGACTAAATTTCCATCATCCTTCTTGCTTTACAATGAAAATTTAGGACGCTCACGTGCACGTATTCCCTCAGTTAAGTATGACGATGCTGTGGTGTAACTCGTAAATGCTTAAAAGATTATATTTGTATCTAAATTTGTGGATCCATCGTTTTTGAAATATAAAAAGAAAGATTTTTGTCTAAAGAGTTTATGTTGTTAAATAATAAAATGCGTACAAGGACATTGGATTTTCCAGGGTCTTATGGTGACAGAGAAGATGAGTGACGGGATGACGTTTGACGAATATCTGGCAACTGATTTCGAGTAACTCGAGTGACATATTGTGTATTTATATTGCGGTCAATGATAATGACCATGCATGGATTGTGTTTTCTTTTTGCCCCTTTTCTTGTTAATGTGCAATTCTATTTGTTTCCGTATTAAAGAGGTAATCATGACTTGATATAATGTCGGTTTTACAGAATGGATATCCAACAGGGGGAGGATATCAGTTGGACCTTGACTCTATGGTGTGTGCGTCTTGTGTGTCACTGAATAATAATAATAATAATAATAATAATAATAATAATAATAATTGTACATTATATTGGATTAGCAATACAAGAAATTTGTATATTTTATCTATATTTTCTTCTCAACTTAAGTCAGATTTAATTACGATATTTAAAAGAGTGAAAATGAAATGACTAAACGACAGATTCATCAATGGATAAAGATTACGTGTACAAAAACATACAATTTAATCTTAGCTACCAGAAACTTGAACTTTCTGCTCAAATATTTCTTGGAAATACTGTAATCTATAACAAGTGTAACATCTTTCCTTTTTTATTTTACTATTAAAAATACAAATTTATTTTGAAACTATTCGCGATCATAAATTACCCTTGTCGAATTTTTCTATACCGAAGAAAATTTTATGAATACAAAATTAAGTTTGTTTAAAATGCATTTAATGTGGTTGTGTTATATTTCGGCATTTGCAATGGACATTTTTATCAGAATTGATATTTCGGATCAACGGAGATAATAATATTTTTTTGAATTGCAACGGATTTTTTTTTACATTTGCACATATTGTGTGTCATAAATGTCTACACCTTTGCATATATATTTACTTAAAACTGGCCATGCTCGTTTTAAGGCTGTTTCCTAGTGATTGAAACAAGACACATAATTCTGTTGTAAACATTTCAGGAAACTTGGATGAAAATTCTCAGAGTTAGGAACAAATAAATTTGATGATGGTATACACCAAATTCTCTCTATTTCCCCTACTCGGTCAGATAAGATATTTCCGGCCACCCTATTACGTTTCCCCTACTCGGCTGGTCAAACTTTTTTTGGGACCACCCAGTTATGTCCCGTACTCGGTCACTTAAGCTTTTCTCAGGCTACTACATTATGTAAACATTCATATCTAGCTGGCATGTGATAGTTGATTGACAGATGTCATCCATAGTCTACCTGTTAGTTATCAGGACGCAATCGTGTCGCACTTACAAATCTTACTTTTTATCCCGATTTGTAAAGAAAATAAAATCATTAATTCGTTTCATCGAAACCTAAATATTATTTTGAAATACTTTAAAATTATACGCTGCCAAAAAAAATAAAATCCATAGATTTCTCAGGCTGACCACATATATGTATTTTTTCGCATTGCAACGGATTTCTTTTTGCATTGCTCAGATAGTTTGTCATAAATACAGATACAGAGACCAATAACTCCAGGTGTGCACTTTTCAAGATCAAAATAAGATAGTTAAACTTTCAATTTCTTTCCAATTGCAGAAATTATTATTATTATTATTATTATTATTATTATTATTATTATTATTATTATTATTATTATTCGGGCTTTTTTTAGATATGGACAAAAGTTTTTTCTCAATAGGTTGTCACCCTCATGACTGTTTTGAGGGCTCGCACGATAATTTATATTCTATAACATAAGTAACCACTTAATATTTGGGCCAGTATCTGGCACCTGCATTTAGCGGTTTGTATGTAAATTTTTGCAATGGCGGCAAATGAATGGCTTGTATCTTCTTTTTGTTACCTCTTCTTTTAAAATTTACTTTTCTTTTTTATTTTTGTCTCTTTACAGGCAACGATGAAGTAATAAAGTCATCTCTATAAATAATGTAAATTGTACAAAATGGACAGCTGGACAGGTATGGGCATCATTTATATATTGATTGAATTCTGCGTACCAGTGAAAATGATATGCTTGAGACAATTTGAAAACAATTTGTTGGGGGTGGGGTGAATGACATATTATCTTTCTACAAAGTGGAATTCATTGGTTTGTGAAGTGATTTATTCTAAATGACTGATCTGAAATACTACTTCTACTGCTGCTGCTACAACTACTACTACCACCACTACCAATACTATTACTACAACAACAGCAACAACAACAACAACTACTACTACTACTAAAACATCTGTACCTTACAGAGGGACAGAAGTATTAGCATTTTATTTCTTTTCAGGCTTCTGTACTTGAGAATTTTGTTTTATCTTTGAACTTGTGAAAATAAAATATACTTGTTAACATATCCTTTTACAGAGAAAGATGACTTTGGAAAACAGAAATTAGTCCAGTCTTACGATCAATAGACACTGGCTTTTTTTTAAGAGACCCGCCTCTCACCCCCGCCCCAAAACAAAAAACAAAAACAAACAAACAAGCGGACAAAAACCGAGGTTACTGTCTTCTAAATTCATAAACTTAAAGTTTTTATTTTCATTTCCCAATGGAATACAAATTCATTTAGAAATATTCACAGCTATATTATTACATCAAGATAGACAAGTCTTTCAGGCGTCATTTAAAAAAAAAAGGTGTTATGTTTCAATTTTACGTATGATGCAATAAATGAATTGAATGCAGCTATCTTTCTCTTACATTTTGGGATTACTGGTTAAAAACTTTAGTAAGGGTTTGGCGTCGACATTCATTCATTTATTTAAATTTACACTAGAACATTTTCAAGCGTGGTATTTTCATTTGCGTGTCAGATGCATACAACAGGGTCGTTGGACTTCCTTTAAGGGCATGATACACACTACAGTATTTATTCCACACAGATTACCATTTGACAAATGCAAAATATTATAAACCGAATAAATTTGTGTAACAAGATAATTAATTATTACTATATGTAAGTATAATATCGCATAGTAAGACATATAATCATATACTGCTACATAAATCGAAATTCACACTGATTCTTATTAAATAATTTTCACTTTTAATTATTTCGAGACCAATGATGAAGGCAGAGCTAAGCGAGAATTGAGTTTTATCATAATAACTCTACAAAATTACAAATTATGCGTAGATTCATTATAAATATAAAACTCTTTGATGTTCAGAATAACTGCTTTTGTGTATACAGTGCAATAGCATAAGAATAAATTTCACCGTCAAATGTCTTCAAATGTCAAGCTTTATCAGGTTCATCCAACAATTAATAGACAAAGGAGTAACTGAAAGCAAAATTAAATGAAATTCCAATTCGTTTTAAATTACGAATTACGTGTACTATCAAGCACTGTCAAACCTGTAATTTAAAGCAATTTCAAAATAGTCTTTAAAAACCTTACAAATCGCCTATATAATGTTGATAAAACATGATGATGAAATATTCCCACAGGAAGGTGTATTCTAAAATTTAAATAAATATAAAGGTGGCGACAACGAGCCCTTTTCCATTATTCGTAAGACTGACAACGTGTCTCCTCGTGGGCAAAGAGATAATATGCTTAAACGTATCATAAACCAATGAGATTTTCAGATTCTCTAACGGATTGAATTGAAATAATGCTAACACATCTTTATTTGATAACTTCATAAAAGATGTGTGACAAGTTGCTTACTTCAAAATAATTATCGAGTTTACGTCATCACGGCCCTTCACAGCGCACGTGTCTGCCGTCCACTGCTTCATGAAAACCCTTTGGATGTTTATTACAGTTTCCTGAAATGCTTCCAAAACAATCCTAAGTTTTTAGATATCGCAAGAATGGTCGCAGCTTGTACATTTAGCGAACGCATCTTTCGCCAAAGAAAGGTCTTTTCTTTCTTTTTCTAAAATCCGGTTTATTTTTTCTGCGCGAATTGTTTATTTTACAGAGAGTATCTAAGGTGAAGATGATAAATGGATAATAATTGCAACGTTTCTATCACTATTGTTTCCTGTGAAGTAAATATAATATCATAGAAAATAATGACAATGAATCATAATGATCGAGGCATTTTTCGTACTGAAAGGATAACAGCGATGAGCCATAATAAAACAATGCAACACACAAATCCTTGAAAACTCACAGTAATTTTATGTTAACGGGATTAATTCTTGCATATTTCCTCCAGTTATATTAGCATGTTTCTCTAACTGTACCGTCCAGTCTTATTTACAAATAGACCAACAAGTTGTTCTCGGCCTTATTTTCTGACGTGACTCACACAACGTTTATTGTCTAATTTACAAAGAGTTTACTCAAGAAGGATCATGGAAAATTGTGGAGACTTGATCACTTTCTGATGATAGATTACAGCTGTTTTTTAAGTGAAAGATGTTTCTAATGCATATAGATAAAATTTGGGATTTTAAGGCTTTTGTCTGACCCACGAAACTTAAACTTGTTTGAACTCTAATGTCTTTTTATTGTACCAGAAAGTTTTAAAATACCAAGAGTTATTCATAATTCAATGAATGACAAGGAATTATTAAAAACTCTACTTTCACTCAAGACAAAGACCATTTGTCTATATGCTGTCGTAGTCAGAGGATGTCCACTAAGCAGGAAGACGAAAGGACTATATTTGATAATTGGTCCGATTTGTCCTTTAATAAAGGCTTTATCAAAGTACATGGGGCCCAACTGAATAGGGGTTTAGTACAAGTTGTCCCAACACTTGAAAGACTTGTCTTGGGCCGAATTGTCTTTGGTCTGAATTGTCCGGTTTTCATGACAAGACATCATTGTTAGATCACCATGTCAAATACTGTAATTACAATTCTATTTGGAATCCAATGTATTATAGATTATGAATGTAATAAATATATTATTATTGGTGACATCAATCTATTAAAGCTCTTTAAACTTAAGAAAAATGGGCAATGATCCGAGATTTTAGTATCGGTTTATCTGACCAAAGGTATTCGTGGCCATGAAATTTTGAAGATAGTATGTCCACGGTGCCCATGACATGTCCTTTGCTCTAGAGTTTTTCTTACTAGGAGGTACTGATATATCTCCAAATATATTTCCTTTTTGTATTCTTACAGGACTGACTCTTACTCTAAGTGTAATGTTTAGAAAAAAGAGCTGTATGTTTATGTTTATAGATACAGTCCGTTCTTATCCTGTGTTGATATAACAACTGAAGACAATGTCAATTGTGGTCTACGCCAACTTCTTCTAGACTGGAGTTAATCAACCTTCTCTGCAAATCGATGTCAATATTAATGTTCATGTTTCTGTAATTAATAATTACTATAATGATTTTGCTGATCTATATGAAGTTTTTGACATTTCTTGCATTTGTACGATCCAGTGTGAATTAGACAAGCGTTTTTGAGAAAGCATATGCCTTTTAATTACTTAAGATACCATATGTTTTTTACTTTATCCGCGTGTATCTTCATGATAATGATGCTATAAATGCCATAATGAATCAGAGTGTAGCTTAACCGTATATACTCGGTAATAAGTCTTGTCCAACTACAGACTGCATGGACCCAGCTCTACCGTCGCATAATGTGCCGACAGATTCGGGTCTGTGCAGTTTGGTAGGAATAATCAATAGAACAAACAACATGGACCCTGATCTGCAGGCGTGTAATGATCTTTGCTTTTTGCAGTTTTAATCGACTTATAAGCGAGGAGATACGGTATCACTTCTATGGCTTTTATATCCGTTATTTTGGCACGGACCTAAGACAACGGTGTTAGAGACGAAGGACTTGACATTTTAACTTTGATAGTGCCGACCATGCAAATACTTTGGACATGTTAAATCAAACTCACCAGGTTAATGGGATGCATAAAAGCTTGTTGGGTGCAGTCATCCACGCCTCCCTCCAGAAGTTGATTCAGATGGGCAATATAGCTAGCCGCCAAACGTAGAGTGTCCAGTTTGGACAGTTTTGTGTCAGGTGGTACCCAAGGCAAAGTTGTCTTTAGTTTGGAGAATGCTTTACTTAATACCCTCATCCTAGCACGCTCTCGTGCATTGGCAGCATTCCTCTGAATTGGGTGACCGTTATTTTTTGTATGCTTTCTGGAATCATCACTGTCTTCGCTACCACTGTCGATCTCTTTCCTTTTACGAGGCATTTTTCACTAAAGGCTACTTTACTACGGCAATGCCGGATTGGCTTACCTCAAGAATTTTTCAAGAAAAATTGCTTCCCACAATCCTTTTTTTATGAATTGTCCGTTTTCTGGTACGCTTTGAAGGATCACTCAGTTTAATAATGACAGTCATTGGATGCATTAAAGAAGATTCTATTGCAGGTGCTTCCGGACTTCTTCCTTATGCATGTTCATTATTGGTCTCTCTATATGATCTACCGCTTATTGCAGTTTTGACTTCCAACCCTGATTACAAATATATGTATACTATACTTGACCTAATTAAAAAAATAAATAGAGAAATCAAACACAGACAACCCACTATGATGAGCTATCTATACAATGAATAATCCCATGGAAGAATAAGTCACATGCGCTTGGACAAGGATTCTTTCTTGTGCGGGATCCTTGCCGCACATCCTAAATTTATTCCATTATAGGTGGAAATTTCTTTCATCACTCCAACGTCTTTTCAACACAAACTTGTTAGGTTGGAGGGGGCAGTTTATTTTGCGCGGTACCTCATTAGTTGTATGTTTATGAACGGCCCGTAAACTGTCAGGGAGGTGGTCCAAACCTTGCAACAGCTGTCGCGCCAACCAATCAGCTGGTATGTTTCGTTGCCTGAGGCGATCGTTCCGTCACGGAAGAGAGATGTATGGCACGATTGATATTCTCAAACCAGTGATTCTTCAATTTAGAATAAATTTAAGTAAAGAAGAATCACATATGAATTTAATATTTAGTAATTGATTCAGATGGGTGTGCGATTACCAAATCTTTTATTTTTCAAATTAATCATTATCTTCTAGAGAGAAAGAGGGAGCGAGAAAGAAATTAAACATGAATTTCAGCCTAAAAAATAATCGGCCAATTCCAGCAAAAGAGGTTTTGTTGTTGTTACGATGAAAAAGACGACGATTATAATGGTAATAATAATAATTATTTGTTGCTTTTCGATTATATTGTTGTTGATGATGATAATAATAAAACTTATTTCTCGCTTTTCGGTTGCGTTGCTGTTACATTATCATTATTATTATTATTATTATTATTATTATTATTATTATTATTATTATTATTATTGTTGTTGTTGTTGTTGTTGTTGTTGTTGTTGTTGTCCTTGAAGCGAAGAACACATTGAAAATAATTAGTGAAGATGTAGTTTTGATTCTTACCAGCCTTTCACTGTTTAATTTGCGGTTTATATCAAGAATTTTATGACGGATTTCTTAAATTGATGCATAGTCTCAATTAATTAAATTCTTGGAGGGATTTTTTTTTTAAAAAAAAGCTTACATTCATTGTACATTTTAAAACCACTCTTAGTTAAAAACTTTTATAATTATTTTGTTTTGTTGTTTTGTGAAAATGAAAAATATACTATTAATAATTAATAAATGAAAACAACAGTAAATTTGAACAAATCAAAGGATGTAACATTAAATCGTTATTTACAGTCTCCACGTGTGGACTTACAAGTGCATCGCAATATATTATTGTTGAAAAAGTGGCTTACAGAGAACAAAATTTTCACGGCTTTGCTCCTTTTATTTTTACTCTATATTTTCGCTTCTGTATATATATATGCAAAAATAAAATCACGTAAAGTTGTGAAATAGTATTTTTTGGTGTTCATTGCTGTATTTGCGTTTTTCGCTAAGGCAAATTTAACGCCAGTTATGCATAGTATTTTTTTGCCAGGTTTTTTTTCCGAATTTAGTTTCTTTGTAACGAATTCAATATCTTGCATGTGGATGGATTAGCAGATAGCTAGATAGGTTTGGTTTGGTTTTTGTTTTACGGCACATAAAGGTTATTTAGTGCCAAGACAACGAGAATAAAGTGCCTTTTTGATGGAATCGCTACGATGGTAGGATTCGAACAAGCAGCCTTTCAGTCGCATTTCCGGCACACTAACTACTTTGACATCCTGCTTCTAAATCGTTAGATTAATATATACTGATTTAAACACGCCTGGCAATTTCTTTGCAAATTAATGCGATTGAATTATATAGGGAGGAAAATGCGATTTTATTATATAGTGGAGAGAAATGCGACTGCATCATATAGTGGAGATTAATGCCATTGCATTATATAGTGAAGAGAAATGCGACTGCATTATATAGTGAATAAATATGCGATAGCTTTATATAGTGAAGAGAAATTTGTAACTGTTTATAAATTGGTTCCGAATTCAGTTGCAGTTATAATAGTTTATGATAATAGAATATGCTTATAGTAACTAAGCAAAGATTTTTAAAATTTTCTATTTACTGACCGTAATACTGTACATGACTAGGCGCCGGTTTCACTACATGAAAATTTAACCACACATTGCGGTTTAACATGATCTTGCTTATGATAATTCAGACAATGGTGGAAAGACATGGTGGAAAGATGCAAAGTCACATTTTTATTTTGAAATTTGACACATGGAAACCTTTTGAGTCTTGATTAAAGAGTTGCAGAAGTATACCACGTTTGAGAAAATCATCAAAATTTCTACCTGAATATGGGACGAGTCCTTAAGAAAAATTCAGTTTTTTATGGCTGTAATCCCTATCATATGCTGAATATCCGTTTTGACAAATCATGGATACTAATCAAGTAATAAGAAAAATCATGACAAATCATTGCTACTGATCAAGCAATAAGAAAAATCTTGACAAAAATCATTGCTACTAACCAAACAATAAGAAAAATCTTGACAAATCATTGCTACTGATCAAGCAATAAGAAAAATCTTGACAAATCATGGATGCTAATCAAGCAATAAGAAAAATCTTGACAAATCATGGATACTAATCATGCAGTAAGAAAAATCTTGACAAATCATGGATACTAATCAAGCAATAAGAAAAATCTTGACAAATCATTGCTACTAATCAAGCAGTAAGAAAAATCTTTACAAATCATTGCTACTAGTCAAGCAATAAGAAAAATCTTGACAAATCATTGGTATTAATAAAACAATAAGAAAAGTAGTGACAAATCATTTATACTAATCAAGCAATAAGAAACTTCTTGACAAATCATGAATGCTAATCAAGGAATAAGAACAATCTTGACAAATCATGAATGCTAATCAAGCAATAAGAAAAATCTTGACAATCATTGCTACTAATCAAGCAATAAGAAAAGCCTTGACTTCATGGATACTAATCAAGCATTAAGGAAAGTCTTGACAAATCACAGTCTGAGGAAGACATTTTGAGATGCTTCCTGGAACCATGACCTTAATTAAGAACCATATAAAACAATATATAATATGGGTGAAATAATTTGCACCTGCATGACTTTGTACATTTTCGAGCATTTCTATTTTGCTATTAGTCCTATTAGAAGTTAGATAGTATATAATGAATGATTGATAGTGTTGCTAACCCTAAAACTATCTTTAACTAGATTTGGTTTGTATCTATTTCAAAAGTAAAATATAATTGACCTTTTTTTATAAAAGGTAGGCAAGTTTATAAATGAAATTCGAGATTGAAAATTTTAATATTTAAAGTTCGTAAAAACAATTTTTGTTAATGATGAATGATGTAATTGTTGTCACTTGCTTTGTCCACGAAAAGGAGAAGAAAGAGACGATGAAGATGATGATGATGATGATGATCCTTATGTTTTATTTTCTTTCTAAGAAAAGGTGCTGATTATATGATCGCGCTCCAATGTCCCAAAGTACATGTGTGAGTGCTTGAGTAAGTCTGCAAACTTTAAAAGTTGCCTGAATGTCGTCTAGCTTCACTATAATAGCGTATTTCTCATAGACAAACATGCCCTTGAGCGTATATTATGGCGTTACCGTGTGCAATTGAGGCAAAGGACAATGATATAAATTATGTACAAACTTGCAGAACTTTTGAAAATGAAAGACCCATCCGGGGGATCTGGAACTTGGATGCTTGAGAAAAGCGTGCTGCTTTGCTGTTTTCCTTGTTGTAGTAGTTATTGTTGTTTTTGTTTTTGCTATTGTTGTTTGCTGTTATTATTATAATTATTTATAATAATAATAATAATAATAATAATAATAATAATAATAATAATAATAATTATTATTATTATTATTATTATTATTATTATTATTATTATTATTATTATTATTATTATAAACGCATTGAACGCATTGTATGAACAATTTAGTATTTTAGCAGGAAGAACAACATTTTTGATTGAGACGTCTTCATTACCGGAGAATAGATATACCAGCAAATAGAATCGACGCATCAGATGTCGTTACTTTCGTACACAACTTTTATTAGACACTTAGAGACGATGATAATCAGTCAATTAAGCATGGCGTTCTCAAACACCCTCAAAGGACGAAAGATCTGAGTGCACATATGACAGATGATAGCTTTGCTAATTGGTTTACCTCGGATAAGAAAGCGAAACCATGCAGAAATAAAGCAAACTCAAATAAATAACCGAAAACGTTTTGATTGTAGATGCATGGAGGGTTGATTTTGTACTATCATACATTTCAGATATTCTTTGAAATGGAAACTGAATTACTATTAATAAGCTATATAAGCTCGACAGGGATCGGAGATTATAAGCAAAACTGAAATTTACCATTGAAATATAACTAACTAACTAACTAACTAACTAACTAACTAACGAACGAACGAACGAACTAAATAAATAAATAAAGTTAATGTTAAAACTATACTATCATTAAGTTCTTGTAAAGCATGAACTGACGACTCTAAGTATCTCGATAGTTTTTGACCGAAGTATAATTGGAATCACCTGAAACCGGAACCGATAAATATGAAAATTCTGAACTGTATATTGTTGTTGTAGGGTTTAACGCCATTTTTCAGCATAGGATAGGCTACATATGGCGGCCAGAATAAATGGTGGAGGAAGAACCCTAGAAAACTTCGGAAAGAACCACCGACCCACGAGAAGCTACTGGCAAGCTTTCTCACATACCAACATTGGCCGAATCCGATACTGGAACCCACGCAGGCAGATGTGAGATGGCAGTGATCCGTAATGGTGAGCGCTTTAGACCACTCGGCCATTCTGCCCACTGTATATAACCTTTGAATCAGATATTTTATCTGCAAACAACAAAAAAGCAATTCTTTTACTTTTAAAAGTGCAGAATTAAAGTGTAAATGGAAATAAGACAAAAATGTGAAACGGAAATAGAATATGATGACAATAAGAAATTAAGAAATTCTCCCCTAACCCCCAACAAAAAAAGACACCCTCCCAAAAAACCAAACAAAGAAACCAACGAAAACGAAACAAAACAAAACAAATCCTAAACAAAACAAAAAGAACAACACAGTCAAGGAAAACAGTTTCTAGTACTATTAAGGGGGTCGTGTTCACAATGCCTTCTATAGAAAATTATGTACTATCCAAGAGGAATTTCTAAAGTAGCCATCATATATGGTTGCTTTTCAGATTTGTCTGTTTGAAATCAACAACGTGTAGGAAACAATGGTTTGAAAAGAGGTCTCTATTTCAATAGATGCATTTAGGTTTTCAATGTTGCGAATGTAAAAAGACACCATCCCCCTTAATCCCCCACGAGAATCTCCCCTAACAACATTGCAACAATAAATTATGATTTTTTAAAATAAAAAATAGATGACACTTTTCACATCATTATGTTGATTCTAACATGAAAAAAAAATTAAATTCGGTCTTTTTACATCAATAGTAGTAGTAATAGTAGTAATAGTAGTAGTGACTACTATTATTAATACTACTACTACTACTACTAACAATAACAACAACAACAACAACATCAGTAACAACAACAACAACAACAACAACAACAACAACAATAATAATAATAATAATAATAATAATAGTAATACCAATAATGACGATGCTTTTCTTGTTTCTGCTGCTGATACCACATTCAATGGCAGTCGTCTAACAAGGTTAAATATAATTAATCCATTTGTATTACGACGGATATAAAAATAGTCTAAATTTTGTGTTCTGACATCGAGGCAATTCTTTTTTTTTTATGTTGATGTCCCGTAGGTTAATGACATAGCGCCCACTTCCAAAATGGAGTATCGGCTATGGCATGTGATTCTCTAAACTCAGGATTATTCGCATCTGACGTGCAAATTATCAGCATCTCTTGAAGCAACAAACATGAATTATCCCCAAATTACAAAGATTTGTTAGATCAACACAACAGTGTAATCTCTATCATCTACTAAAATCTTGGACCTATTTTTGCACCATGCAGATAAAACATAGATGTATTATTATTCATGTATTTAAATTCTCGAACTTGGGATGTTTCTATGTTGCTTATTTACATTACAACGTTCTTTTGCAAATCAAGGAGACTATTTCTGATAGGACTGGTTCTAAACAAAAGAGAAGTATTCTTTCTAATAAAATTCGTAACGCGAGGCTCTCCAACGCTGGATCAAGGTGGTTATTTTATTAGCCACCCCCCACCCCGCCCATTTAACTGCATTATTGCAGGGCTTCCCGCCAGACAGGGACTCTCTCTCTCTCTCTCTCTCTCTCTCTCTCTCTCTCTCTCTCTCTCTCTCTCTCTCTCTCTCGCTTGCTTGTACAACTATCAGATGCTGTCAAGCTTTAGTCGAAGATCGAGCAAAATCCTTACATAGATTGCACATAAGCGATGCTTTTAAATGACTAAGCGGAGATATTCCATGTCGACACTATTACGTAATAACACAGTATTTCTGCGTTATATTGCAAAGGTATTGCGTAGCAGTATATATCGATATAATAGTACCCAACAATTTTTGTACCCATAACTTTTGCGTGTAATTACAATTTGCCTGAAATGCATTCCTTTGTAATATCTTTACGATCTCCAGCTGTTCTCTTGCATTGTGTGACGTCTCTTCATATGATTCTCGTGATGGGAACTCTTCTTCATATTTTTCCAATTTTATATTTGTGAATAACGTCAGCGAAAAACTTTCCTGAAAAATGAGTGTTCCCATTTACATAACAGAATAAAGCACATAACCTGTTTTGGTCCTTAATGAAAACGGACCAGTCCTGTTTGGTACTTAATAAACACGGACCAATCCTGTTTTGATCCTTAATGAAAACGGACCAATCCTGTTTGGTACTTAATAAACACGGACCAATCCTGTTAGGTCCTTAATGAAAACGGACCAATCCTGTTTCGGTCCTTAATGAAAACAGACCAATCCTGTTTCATCCTTAATGAAAACTGACCAATCCTGTTGGTCCTTAATGAAAACGGACCAATCCTAATTTGGTCCTTAATGAAACGGACAAATCCGGAATCCTCCTCAGGGGGGCATTTGCAGAGATTTGGTAAAGACCAAATTCTTTTATTAGACTGATTTCTGTAGCAAATGTGCATGTCATCAATTTTTAATGTCAGAGAGCCATATTTAATACATGTATATGAAACCAGTGGAGTTTGGGGTGAGTGGGTGTGGACTAAAGTTAGTTCTGATCTTCATTTACATGAAAACGGGCAAGTTGACAGGGTTCAAATAAAGACGCTAATATTCAGTTATATATATATATATATATATATATATATATATATATATATATATATATATATATATATATATATATATATATATATATATATATATATATATATATATATATATATATGCGCACACACACGATCGAAAATATATTTTGTAACATGGGAAGCTGAGTACAAAGTTATAACAGGCACTCATATTTTGCAAAAGTTACCTACAATCAGTTCATGATCTAACTACAAGGCATATTTATGACCCCCCACCCCGCACACATACAAATGGACCAGATTGCATTAAGAAAAAGTTGTAGACAATGAAAAACGTAAATGGATACTAGTTTTGTTAGCAGTAAGTTGAACATAAAAACCCTTTTAATAAGTAGACATTTTCAGTTACCTTTTCAGGATGACGTCAAATGAGGATGATAGATAAATCCTACACGTGTACATATATGATTGCTATCTGAAGCAGATGAGTGGGTAATGTTTGGGTTTTCAGTTTCACTATTTTTACGTAAACAAAGCTAAAGCCGAAAATGAAACTTCTCAGACATGGCCAGTCGGGTCTAGACAGACAATGAATAAAAAAAGGGTACAAGCTCACACTCTTATTGGCAGATCAGAGACGACTTCTTTTATTTTCTTTCTATCCCGCTTTTGACAATCCATAAACTGTAGCCGTGTAAATTTAAATGATAGGATATGTTACAGTACTTCCTTTTGTTAGTTATAGGTTAGATATAGTTATATAGATAACTTCTATTTTATGAAAGACTAACTCTCTGTTTGAAATTTCCTGCATTTAAGAATACCGTTTTTATGTATCATTGATATATGAGGACTGAGAATGGCTGTCAGAAATCCTGGTTGACATTTAAAATTATCCTATATACTTAATGTACGATGTTTACAATGACGTCAACTCCATGTTGGCGCGTTCCGTTTATCATGAGACCAATTTTTTCCCTGTCTTTCTCTTTGCAAAACTTAAATTGGACAAAAGTATTTTTTCCTAAAATTAGAAAAAGGTCATTTAAAGGATTACGTGTTGATTGATAAAATAGGGAATGTAACTGTAGACGTTTTCTTTTCTTTCATTTTTTCAGGTCGAAGTAAACGAAAAGCTGGAGGTTATACAAGTTGAACAAAATTACGTTTATATTGCTTTGTGGAATTTCTCCCTTCTTTAACAATAATTAATAACTATTAATTAAATGATGACAATTGCAAATTAAAATACTAATAATTTCTGTTTTTAATAGACAGGATACTCTACAGAGCAGGTGGTAGGTGGATGAATCCAACATGCGCTTGGTGAAGCCCATTCTAAGGTGATTTTTGTTTATTCTCTACATCCTATTTAAAACTTCAGTTCCAGCATCAACATCTTGTGGTCTCCGATAAAAATTAAACAGATAACACTGACATAAAGAACATTCGGTAGAGATAGAAAAGAAATTGAACCCTATTCGAATTTCGTTTGTACAAAAGTGGTAGAGGAATACAAGTTCCTGATTAATGACTTGTGAATGGAAACACAGTAAAGGGAAGTGTTGATTTTCCTTATTCTCAGTGTAAGAAGTATATGTATATATATAAACACACACACACACACACGCACGCACGCACATCCATCCACACCCACACCACCCACCCACCCACACAGCTCTGGTTCCGAAGGCCAAGATAGTTTTCAGCCATTATTTAGAATAGCGTTGATTTGAGGTTATTGTCATCAAAACCAACATGTTGCGTCCATATACTTGTGTACAGTGTCTTATTGGACGGTATGCGTCCCTATACTTATTTGTATACAGTATCTTATTGGACTGTTGTCTCCCTATACTTATTTGTGTACAGTACATCATTGGACCGTTGTCTCCTTATACTTATTTGTGTACAGTACATCATTGGACGGTATGCGTCCCTATACTTATTTGTATACAGTATCTTATTGGACTGTTGTCTCCCTATACTTATTTGTGTACAGTACATCATTGGACCGTTGTCTCCCTATACTTATTTGTGTACAGTACATCATTGGACCGTTGCGTCCCTATACTTATTTGTGTACAGTACATCATTGGACCGTTGCGTCCCTATACTTATTTGTGTTCAGTATTTTATTGGACTGTTGTGTAACTATACTTATTTGTGTACAGCATCTTATTGGACTGTAAGCGTCCCTATACTTATTTCTGTACAGTACTTTATTGGACTGTTGTGTAACTATACTTTTTTGTGTACAGTATCTTATTGGACTGTATGCCTCCCTATACTTATTTGTGTACAGTATCTTATTGGACTGTATGCGTCCCTGTCATTATTTGTGCACAGTATCTTTCTGGACTATTGTGTCCCTATACTTATTTGTGTACAGTATCATATTGGACTGAATACAATTTTAATGAAAAAAATAGCATAGGCCCAAAGCAGCTGACGCATACTGAGTCGGATATTCAAAGTTTATGCTTTTCGCTTATAAGATTGTGCAGAAGAAAGAACATGACTATGAACTCTTTGCACATTATAAAACCGTAGGTCTAGATCTACGTTGTTCATAGTGTGAAGATTTGTACACCTAGTCGATTACGGTATTTTGTTTCCAATGGCTTCAACTGACTATTGCTCTGTACACGTGCTTACACTGGGTGGTTTATGTGTAGTCTTGATCATATCACTCGGTGAATACTTCTGTTTATATCAGCACAGTGATGGGGATTATAAACAGACACCATTCCCAAAAATGACAGGGAAAATGACAGGATATTGAGTTCTGCAGATTCCTTGGGTGATAATCTATGAATAATTACAACGAAGTATATTTTAAATAATATTTAAGTTCCGAAACCTTGTTTCCCAAGCAATACGTAACGAACAGTGTCATTGTAATTCAGAATTATGAAATCAATCGTTTGGTATGAAATGCAAATGAGCTAAAGTAGTATATATATGTATAAAAATAAACTACTGCAAAGCGAAAAACAATGTAATTAGTTTGAATCTATACCGGAAAATCGTTTAAAATATTAAAGTATTTACCTTCATTTTATATCGGTATCTCCGCTTCTTTGCTGGTAAATCAAGAAGTGATAAAGATGGAGAAACATATACTTAACTAAAGTGTTTCCCTAAGGCGCCCTATTGTGTCCCCCCCCCCATCTATGTTCCTGTAGGAATGGGTGTCCACATGAATTTTTTTACGGGTGGTGGTGGTGGCAATTTATAATAGGGTGGGGTGGCTGCCCCCTCCCCCCCCCGTCCCCATGCGGACGCCTATGTCTGTAAATTAGAGCAAAATTGGGGCCATATCTGAATCTGTTCCCTGCTTACGTAGAAGAAGGGGATCTGAGTAGTGGCCACACGCGCACCTCCTGGGTGAGAGGTAGATAAAATTTGTAAAACCTCTGTACACAGATACAGATTTCTCTTGGTCATCGTCCAGGGTTTCAAGTCCATAGTTTTAGCGATGTAGGAGTTGTACGACAAACGAAACCTCTGAAATCATGACATATTTTCTGCAAAATGATACAGATGGAAAAGTGATCCAATCCCCAAAGATCTGACCCCAGGAGAAGCACATCTGCAAACCATCATCAGTCATGTTCCAAGATTTCAGGCATTACCCACACACGTCCAAACAAGCAGAATCACATAATCTCCGCCATTTGTTTCGAAAAGTGGACAATAGTTACACTTTAAAAACTTTGGTCTGTCGTTTTGAAACATGATGACATCTTTCATATGGTAGAATTTCTTAATAAGCCTATTTTCTTAAAAGACAAAAATGTAAAAGGGAGACAAATTTGGAATACGGTAGATTGACAGATTGTCAAATTATTCGCTTGTGTCTGTTTGGCGTCAAGCATTGAAGTTCGTCGATTTCCGCAGATAAGCACAGCTCGAATTACGCGAACTTTTCAACGACGCCATCGGCAAAATTAAACATGAGATAACTTTTTAACTAAGACTGTATAAATGGAAGTTACTGTTTATAAACGTATGTGTTGGGAAAGTAAATCGGAAATCTGATGGACCATATGTCCTCTGCCGCGGTTTGAGTACAGAAAATTTCTCAAGATATTAATCACTTTAAGTCACGTAAAGTAAAATGACCAGTCTGACCACACGGGAATTTCCTACATTTTATAAATTTTTCCTCTAATTTCTTCAAACTCCTGCAAATACTCATTCTTCTCGTTTACAAAGTTATCTCATATTTAATTTTCTTTTCAAAATGTCGCTGGTATTTTAAACTAGTACAATCTGGAAGGGTAAGTTACAGAAACCTCCCCCCCCCACCATGTCAGTTTGTGCCTCTGATTGTAATGATAGCAAATACCTCTGGTCGTAAGGGTAGACCTACGGTACGAGTGGTCACCCTGAGTGAGTAAAATCGTGTTACAGATAGGTGTTATTCCCCCACGTATCAAACAAACGTTAGTACGTATTCATTTTCACGTATTTCGGTAGCTCAACATTGATTTTATTTTGTTAGTGTTATTATGGAACGTAAACTTAAGTAACGTTTAACATTGTGGTTGTTAAGTTTTCTTGCAAAAATGCAATTTTGTTTTCTAGGTAAAATCTGTTTGCAATAAAGAAATAATAAAGCTGCAAATCAGTAAATGGCTGTAGCTCAGACGGAAACTTCTAAGTTCTTTTTATATTTCTCGCAATGTTTGGATATAATTTACATGATAATATGCAGAGGGATGTGCCATACAGTTTATCAATTTTTTTGTGTGTCGTACGGCAGTTAGATTCTGCGTTATTTCAAAACTTGCTCTTGATTTTGTAAAGTGAACATTAATGAGCATCCATCAAACTTAGTTTAGCTACGCCCACACACACATGTTAAGAAACTTTCAAAATTATTTACAGTGTCGAGAAGCGCGATCAAGATGTAGGTGGTCTTAGTCAGTTCCTGAAAGTGAAGTTTATAACGTTAAATCTTCGCGCAAAACCAGTGTGTGATTTATCATTACAAATCTAATTCAAAACGAGGATGATTTTCAAATTTATGGCCATTCATCAAATCTTTCTGATGTGTTTCTGGCAAGCCCACCGTTCCAGAGACAAGGCGAAGATAGCACTCTCTCCCGTTGATCGAGTTTTGTCATTTGATACCATCGAAACAAAGAAATGCTAGATTGCATTTGGCCTTCTAACAATACATCGTTTATTAAAATAATAAGAAAATGTGACACAAATTAGGAGCCTTGGGTCACACTTTAGATTTAGAAACAGGTATATCTATATAAAAAAATACTGAAAGGGATTCTAGACTTTTGCAAATTTAAAAAAAAAATTATCAATATAAAAAATAGCACTTGTTTTTCCTTTTCTTTACCTACAATATTTAAACTGAACCCTTTATTTCAGATCTGACACTGATATGCGTACGTTTCTTTTTGGTTTTGTGGGTTTTAACGGCACCTGACTAAATGATGCAGAGAAAATGGGAGCTCAGTGCCTGCCCCAAGAACACACAGATGCAGCTGACCTGGGTTGGCCTAGGTTGGTATAGACACCGCGACTCTTGGATTACGAGTCTGACGCTCTCTATCATCTGAGCCACTGTGGATCCGGACATGGTTAAGATAGATCTTTTCAGGCAAGACAAGTTGGGACTTTAGTTAGTCTTTAAACATCCCTTCGATGAGAGAAACATTATTCCACCGAATAAAAGGTCATTATCTATTAATTCGTGTTTTCTTTATGAAATGTCCCGTATTTGTCTTATAATATGCACTTTTTTTTATAACGTCAAGCATGAGAATATAAAGTTTTATTAAAGTAAAATATAACTGAATATCTCACACTTACTTTGGAAGAAGTCGCACTTTTCGCGTGTATAGGACTGATTTCTCTTACCACGCGTGACGTAAAATGAGGAATCAGCTGGACATCGATGGATACAATGATGGATAAAATCTACAAATGAAATTGCTTATTTCATGAAAGAGAGGTTTTGATGGATGAATTATTTCATATTTTGACAATTGTTTGGCTAATACCTGGTATTGATTTTTGTACCTTTTTCTAACAAAGCAAGATAAATGTATATGTTTTTTTTGTTTTTTTTTTAAATTAAATTACACATATTTTACTTAATTTACCCATTTTGACATTTGAGTATTTAAAACAAGTTTTTTTTTTCTTGTTTGATTTTGTTGCATGTGTTGCACGCACTATGCATTTTTACAACATCTCAGTCTTACCAACAATACAAAGGAGTTGTCGTCGGGTCCTTCAGTCACAACTGTAGCAACCACGAACTCTGTGGGTGTCTCTCTTTCACGGTAACGTTTCAGGAGATTTATGTGGTACAGCTTCTCCTTGTCTCCTTCCCGGATACGGTAGTTCTGCCCACCTTTTTTCTCCGTTACCACGAATGGTCCCCTCCATGAGACTTGAAGTTTGTTGTGCTCTAACGGCAGCAACAACAACACCTTGTCACCCACCTCTAAGTGACGTTCCTTCGTCCTTTTATTGTAATATTTGGCTTGATGCCCTCTTGCGTCGCGGAGATTCTCCTGAGCCAATTTAGAAACCTCTTCCAGCTTGTTGCGGAGATCAACAACATATTGGTATGTTGTTCGCACTTCCTCGGATATTTGTTCATCCGTCCATATCTGTTTTAATACAGCCATGGGTCCCCTGACTGTTCTCCCATAGACTAATTCGAAAGGTGAAAAACCCAAACTAGCCTGTGGTACTTCTCGATATGCAAAAAGTATCGCGGGAAGGTATCGATCCCAATCCTTGGGTCGACCTTCACAGAGCTTCTTCAGAGCCTGTTTCAATGTTCCAGTGAAACGCTCCACAAAACCATTGCACTGCGGGTGATACGGGGTAGTTGTTAGGTGTCTAATAGACAGTAATCTATTTACTTCTTCCATCACCTGGCTCACAAACTGCGTCCCCTGGGCAGTCAGTATCTCCTCAGGGACACCAACCCTCGACCAAACTCCTAACAAGGCCTCAGCCACTGTGACTGAGTCAATTTTTTTCAAGGCCACGGCCTCCGGGTACCGGGTGGCGTAATCTACCGTTAGTATATAACGTTTTCCGCTTTCTGCCGCCGGCTTTATCGGACCTACTAGGTCCATCGCCACCCTCGAGAAAGTTTCGTCAACCAGTGGAGTGGTTCTTAGTGGCACTGGGCGATGGGAGGTCTTAGGTGCCACCCGCTGACACTTGTCACACGACAAACAGAACCTCCGAACATCCCCGTACACACCTGGCCAGTAGAATTTCCTCAATAACCTCTCTCTGGTCTTCGTGGCTTCCAAGTAGACCCTCATGTGCCAGCCTAAGCACGTCTGCTCGCTTCGCTATAGGCACAACAACTTCTTTAAATGTATCGGTCCCTTTCCTGGCGTACCGGTACAAAATACCGCGTTTCGTCGCGAACTTCACCTCGCCGTCTGGCAACTTCCGTATGGACCCATCTTTTGTGTACCTGCGTACCTTGTTGAGAGACAAATCTTCCTCTTGAAGTTTCCTTATCTCTCCAGGTAGCAAACTGTCTATGGGCGAAGTCGCGGGTCTTAGCGGCTTTGACCCTGACCTTCGCTTCATAGCCCTCGTCTCAACGGACCCCACGTGTACAGGTGTACCCGTCATAGGGTTAGGCTGTGGCAACACATACCTACACCCTAATATTACGTCATGAGACAGTCCCGACAAACACGCTGCTTGAATTCGTCCCTTTACATACGGCAAATCAAGATCAATGTTAACGACCGGGAGTGAATCTTTCGTCCGGTTAGCAAACTGGACTTCAACCGTCTCGCCTGTGTAATCTCCAGGCTTGACATATCTACTATCTACCAAGGCCGGATAACTACAGCTGGTATCAAACAGTACGGTTGCCCTCTCACCATTAACCGTAGCTACCGCTGTGTTAGTCAACTCCACTGTTTTCTGTTCCTTCACAGTATTCGTAGTTACCGAACTAATCGTTGTCGGACGATACTTCCTACAATCCTTAACGGCATGGCCTGGTCTGTTGCAGCCGTAACACACCGGCTCACCTTTCCTCCTCGTGGTATCCTTCTCTGCCCCCTGAATCTTCCTCGACCTACGGAAATGTTCTCCGCTAGGATTTCCGGCCCCTGGCCTCCTACCATTCTGACCATTCTGTCTTTGGGGTACCACCTCAGTGGCCTTTCTATGCTTCCCGATGTCAGGTCGGTCCCTGCCACCCCAGGTGGTTGGACGCGAGTGTGCGCTCTCATAGCGCACGGCCATCACGCTTATATCATCCAAGATAGAGAATTCACGCTCCGCTAAGAACACTATTAAGTCTTTTCTGTATGTACTTAAGACGTGCTCTTTCAAAATTTCCTCGCGTATGCCTTCATACGTTAGCGCGGTACCAGCCATTTTCATCCATTTATCAAAAATTACGCGTACGCGGTTATGGAATTGCGCGTGCGTTTCGGTAGCTCTTTTCGACGATCCTCTAAAGAGTTTCCGAAACGTTTCCGCCGACAGCTCATAGTGCCGTAGTAGCGCTTTCTTCAGAGCGTCGTAGTCGTCTATCTCGTTCGGTGTCATATTATGGTAGACGTCTTTCGCGGCTCCCTGTAAGAATGCCGAAACATTGATAGCCCACTGGTCTTTGGCTAGCTGATGAACCAGTGCCAACTTTTTGAACTGCGTCAAAAAGTTGTCAATGATCTCGTCCTTGTCGTTGAACATGGGCATGGTTATCTGTCTTGGTCGTCTGTCTTCAGATCGCCTACTTGTGGGTCCTGAACGTTCGTTCAGGTCTTCACCCCTTCTTGATTCTGCTTCGATCCTCAGCCTCTCCATGGCTAATATATGTTCGCGTTCTCTAGCTTTTTCTTCGGCCTGCAATCTAGCTAGTTCGAGTTCTCGTTCCCGCTCAGCTATCTGTCTGTCTTTCTCTCGTTCCGCGGCTAGTTGCTCCTTGTGTTCTCTAACATACCGCTCAACAAATTCAGCTAACTGGGTCCCTTCGTAACCCAGTTCGACTTGAATTCTCTAACTAACTGTCTGTCTGTCGCCATCCTGGTCTACTTGTACAGTGACACAAGAATTAAGTTCTTTACCTACACTCAAGTTTTACTGCCCTACTCGAAAATAGCCCCACACGTATTTATCCTACTTCTAGTATGGCCCTACTCAATTAAACCAGACTATTCCTTGCACCAACAATCAATAAACGGGCAGTACACCGCTGGAATGTCTTCCCAAATTAAGCGTAACGCTTACACACTAAACAAGGCGTAATTTACTACTGCGGGGTTGGCCTAAATATCTCTTCTCCCAAGAGAATACAAAGGTAATTCTTCACTTTCACTTCACAAATTTGGATTACGACCCGAACAGCAAGGAACGTGTCTCAATTTCTTACAATATTTTCATCACAATATGAAAAGAAATGGCAAGAAAATTGCATGCACAGAATATATGTATGTATGTATGTATGTATGTATGTATGTATGTATGTATGTATGTATATATATATATATATATATATATATATATATATATATATATATATAAGTATAAGCAGACAATGATTCGATTCACTCTGATCGCTATTTCTTGAAAAGTACTATTGAAATTATCAATGTTTAGATACTTATTTTGTTCTATATTTGCTCAGACTCTTTACTCGAATAAAGTGTTTTGATCCTTAGACGGGCGCCCACTTTGCTACGAAGCCCCCTACTTTGTTTCGGGTGGGTTGTAGTGGAAATTGATTGACGGATTGTACCTTCTTACAAGGTGTCCTCTTTATTGGGTTATCGTTATCTAGAGGGTGATCGCCTTCGGTGTTATTGCCCGGATCGAGTAAATATTAATATAAAGTGTGAAACTTATAGGTGGAATAGATAGAGATCTGAGCAGATATATAAAACAGAATGACACGAGCCCCCGTACATGAAAAATAACAATTTAATCAATTACATAAACAACCGTGATAATGCATTACATTAGGAAGATACACTTCTTTTTGAAATAAATCATTCACCGAATTTCAAACACAAATATACTTATATAAATAGCCGATCTGTTTTAAATGATAGAATTAGTTCATCATAGAATCGAGTGAACAATCGAAGTCATTGCCTTGTACAACTTCATAACCTGATTATTGTTCATTCCAACTTCACTGTGACTGTTATTCTTGGTCCTTTCCACATTTCCATTTTTCCAAACTCTCTATTGTCTCGCCTCTTTCGGCCCTCGAGCTTTGTGTGGTAGGTGGATATGTAAGTACGTAGATACGTAGATACTTC
Source organism: Megalonaias nervosa (assembly GCA_016617855.1). Lineage (NCBI taxonomy): Eukaryota > Metazoa > Mollusca > Bivalvia > Unionida > Unionidae > Megalonaias > Megalonaias nervosa. The sequence goes on from JAECUM010012926.1 coordinate 89,519, forward strand.
GATAGGTAGGTACGTGGATACATCCCGTGGAGCTATTTCACTTTGTGCTTTCAAGCTTCGCTCGCTTCTACCGCCAAAATCGTGTCCGTGGACTTTCTAGACATCCGATCCCTTGGATAATTATTTTATGAGTGAATTTCTTCTAAATTCGACCTCGGAATCTCCTACATTTGTTTTCTGTTGCAGAAAAGTGTAGAGTAACTAAAATTTTTGTGATGGGACATATTAAGCCCAAGAAATTTTCGTGTGGGAACCACGCCCCTTACTTTAGCGTAACCAATCCGGATTAAATATGTCTCTCGCCTTTAATAACTAGGCGCCAAATTGTAGTCTGCGCGACCTCTAGATTCCCAAATGACTAATTCTGGAAAATCTCAAATCTGACAATTCCGATACAAGATCAAAGTTATCCCTATTCTTCCAGTCTGTCTGACGGTTAAATAAACGAATGTTTAATTAAGAATCGTTTTCTCTCCTGACACAGCCATTAACAATCCGTGCATTGTGGTGATTTAACACGCGCTGATTCCCATAACTCTAATTAATCGTTCACCTGCCCAAATTAATGTGCTCTTCATAGATCGACAGAAATTTGCACCCTTACAAACTGCTTTGATTTATAGGACCTAGTTATTCTGAGCTGTCTGTATCACTTGCACATCTATTACTTCACGGAGGCCTGGTTATCGATCGAAAACATAGGCTGCCGCCATATTTATTTATACATTAAGAGTTACATGGATCTACAGAACATAGATCGGCATGCAACGATATTTATAACAAGCAGGTAACATCAAGTAGTGGTAAATTACCAGGTTTTCGTCCTTGGGGGGAGGGCGGGGGGGGGGCTTTTGGGGCACTGACATCCATCGTAGACTCCACCCCTATGACTGGGTCACATCTGTAGATAATTAAATTGACAAACATGAAAGGTTTGAATATGGGCTGATAAAGTCATAGGGGTAGAGGCTACTACGGGTGTCAGTGACACAAATGGGCCAAAAAAAGGCACAACAGAGTTACCACTACTAAATGACAAGTTAGTTCTGCAGAGATTCTCTGTTTCGCCAAATCAAATCAGCTATCGTTTTTGTTTTAAAAAGCAACCTTTAAAATAAATACAAATCGACTATTTCTAGTGACGTATTACTGTTATGTGTATCTCAATTGTTTGTCTAACTTTTGTCAATGATTGTAGATTGTAGGGGTCTTTTGTCGAGACCATATTACATAGCTAACTGGGGCCCCGAATGGCCGAGTGGTCTAAAGCGATCACCTTTACGGATCATTACCATCTCACCTCTGTCTGCGTGCGTTCGAGTCTCAGGTTCGGCTAATGTGAGTATGTAAGAAAGCTTGCCAGTAGCTTCTCGTAGTTCGGTGGTTTTATCCGCGGTTTTCCCGGGTTCTTCCTCCACCATTGATACTGGCCGCCATGTATGCTGAAAAATGGCGTTAAACCTTACAACAACAACATAGCTAACTTTTCTCCATGAATATAGGTATATTTTAACATATTATTTCTAAACATGTTTACATTGCCTAAGTTAGAAAGAATCTAGAAAATTAACCTGTTTAAAGTTTGGGGTAATTCTCCGTTGGGATGATTGAGTTATATTGCGACATAGGTCATGTGGGGATGTATTATGGCATATAAAGTAGGGATGTATTGCCACGTAGAGTTG
>JAECUM010012927.1:0-93770 GCA_016617855.1 Megalonaias nervosa
ATATATATATATATATATATATATATACAACTGCAACTAGATACGCAGTTTGAAAGTTGTGTAGATCAAACTGAGTACATTCACGTGTGTCATTAATTAAACTAATAATGATCGGTAATTACACTCACCAATGTCAGTTATCAGAGTTTAAGCTTCGTTGCAGTTGTCAAACTTCTTGATTTCTACAATGTAGATTGATGCAGTATCTTGATCAATCAGAAAAGCTTGTAGGCTTCTTATACCATATAATTGCCAAAATAGTGTGTTTTATTTCTTCAAATGCAGTATGATTGTGCATACTTACCCATAAGTGTCTTCATTAAATTTTCGCCGTAAATAACAGGGGCAATGAATAGCGTGTTGGTAAGGAAATCATTCTGAAAAGATCAAAATATGGGTAGCAAAAGATACTTTGAGGGAGAAAGGTCAGTAGTTACATTATCAGTTCAGTAGATATATGCTTTTCATTATTATTATTATTATTATTATTATTATTATTATTATTATTATTATTGTTGTTGTTGTTGTTGTTGTTGTTGTTGTTGTTGTTGACGATGTTGTTGTTGCAAAAGTCTTGCAGATGCTGAAGAAAAAGCAGCAAACTCTAATTACTTTTATATGATCTTCATCTTGGGAATCAGACTGGTATGAAATCATTATGGGTTCACACACACACACACACACACACACACACACACACACACACACACACACACACGAATGATTTCGAAATAGATTCTGCCAAAATCAACACGTAATTTCTTACCTTTATCATTCCGATTGTTGAGTTCCGAATGGTGAGTGTGCCCCTGTTAGAAAGAAACAATTATATTGAAGGAAATCATTTATAATTAGCTTAATATGCAAAGTCAAGTTTAGTTGTTTGTTAGTGTTATGCGAAAGAGTGTAATGCAGTATTAGTGTAGCAGAGTGTACTCTTGTGCATTGCGATTTGCTCTGCGTAGGAGTGGCGTCTTTTATACTAAAATGATTTTAGCCATTTTTGTTTACCTTACCATCTTCACTGCATACATTTTACTGGACACTATATAGTCAGGATTGTGCTAATCTCCATTAAATCCTTTACATACATACATACATACATACATACATACATACATACATACATACAGGGGGCCCCGAGTGGCCTAGTAGTCTAAAGCGCTCACTGTTAAGGATCACTGCCATCTCACCTCTGTCTGCGTGGGTTCGAGTCTCGGATTCGGCCAATGTGGGTATGTGAGAAAGCTTGCCGGTAGCTTCTCGTGGGTCGGTGGTTCTTTCCGGGGTTTTCCCGGGTTCTTCCTCCACCATTTATACTGGCCGCCATGTATAGCCTATCTTGTGCTGAAAAAATGGCGTTAAATCTTATAACAACAACATACATACATACATACATACATACATACATACATACATACATACATACATACGTTATCGCGCTTCGCTATTCAGCAGAATGTAGTATGATGCATGACTGTTCAGTACAGCAATTAGCCGCATATTTTATCATAGTGTACCCCGGCGATGATTGTTTTACAAACCAGTCCTTACGATAGTACAGGCGACAATTAAATGCCGGTTCCACTGTTTAGCAATACTATCTGAACAAATACGAGGCTTTAAAATGAGATTTAAGAATAACATTGTAAAAACAGTTAAATATTGAAATTTTCGAAAACAGTTATTTCGTATACTATGGAACTATATCATCAGTGTAAAAAAGTGAGCAATTAAAGCACATACCCCAAATTCAAGGGCTTTGCATTTAATCGGATATTGTTGATTCCGACTTGAACTGGAAACTGAAGATTCTATAATGAAATCAATATATATTCCTTTAATTCTCACCGAACATAAGTAAATCAGAGCTCTCTGTCTCTGTCTGTCTGTCTCTCTCCATCCATCCCTCCCTCCCTCTCTCTCTCTCTCTCTCTCTCTCTCTCTCTCTCTCGATGGATCGCTTGATTGATAATCAATATTCGCATGTTTCATCCGCTTCCGTACTTCCCTCCTTTTATTCATCAACTTCTATTTTCTGTTTTATGGTAATAACCTTTAATGTTCTTACTTATTAAAAACACCACCAACTAGTTAATCTATTATTTATTTCTCAATCAGTCAATCTACCTACCTATCGATTGATCGATCTTTCTGTCTAATATGTATTCTTCTCCCCACCTTTAATTGTCTTAGCCTTTCATTTCACCCACTGCTTGCTTATGGGCTTTTTGCAATGTGTTAACAACATTACCAATCGCCGTACGTAGCGTGCATCAATCGGTCAGCTAATCAAGATCTATATATCTTTTTTCTTTCTTTCTTTCTTTCAATATTTGTGTGTGTGTATATATATATATATATATATATATATATATATATATATATATATATATATATATATATATACACACACATATGGGGGGGGGGCGAATCCTACAACTCTTAGGAGCGTCCCATTTCTGAAATCAACCCCTTCTACGAAAATGGCATCAAGGTCAAAAAGAATAAACCGAGGCCTCTAAACGTGTTAACGCATTTTTGTTATTTTCCTCCTGGTGTTTTACACCACGACCTTGGGTGTAAAATTTGCGTCCTAGTTCACGTACCCGAGACATCATTGATGGTCCTCGCTCCACCTCCCCCCCCCCCCGCTGCTGTGGGTGGGTGGGTGGGGTAAAAAAAAAGTATCGGTCAGGTGACAGGTCTCTCAACCAAACATTTTATCGAGACCTATGCGATATCGTGATCATGTAAATTTATCGTGATAAATCCATGAGGAATTTTTTGAGCTTGTGAGAAGTTTTTAAGCTTGATCATATCCATGTCCCCTGAATACCAAGTCCGATGAATAGTTTGCAGCATGAGTGTATCAACGCCATTAAAGACAACCAGAAGATTGCAGTTATCTCTGATCACTTTAGGTATTTGCACATATCGCTGAGTAACATATATAATATCGGTGTTTTGGTGTCTGCCTCGAGAAAATATCCGAGCTGGATTTGATTGTTTGTCTCGTATCACATCATCGTATACTACGAGATTGTTGATGTTCCCGTTAAGATCATCGACCACAAAATACAAATTTGTTTTCCAAGCAAAACGTGGTGGTGATATTGCTGCTTCACTGGGAAAATTACCATTGTACCCATGGGCTAAGTACCTTGGCGAGAAGCAGCTTCCTGGGTATAATTATTGTGGTCGTGGAACCCGACTTGATATCCGACTTGACGAGGTCAACCAAGAGCAGGAGAGTATCCAATAAATGCGATTGATCAAGCATGCCATGTTGATGATCTACAACAACGACATATTACAGACGTGAAGCTGATTTACATGCTGAAGTCTGTAAAAAAAAAGAAAAAATTCTAAGAGAATCACTCTCCAGCTTTTTGATAAGATCTGCGATGAAAGTCAGACTAGTGGTAGGGGCCGGTAATTTATCATAGATAACTGTTATATGGAGTCAATTTATTATTTTCCAAGGTGATATTGGAGGGGTAGAGCAGCAATTAGTACTTGCCGATGCAGCAGGTGTCACACGTTCTGTTGCTGCAGATTGGTTAGCACGACAGGCAATATGGCAAATTTGTGCCACCACCTAAAAATATTCAGTACTTACATTTTGATGTCAGCACTCTCAACGAAGTTCATCAGGCAGATATTTTTTTTTTTTACCACATGATACTAATAAAACTGGTAGACGTCAATCACGGACATAAAAAATATACGCCTACTGTCGTTGACGTTGCAAGTAGGTATAAAGAAGCAGAACCATTATCAACAAAGACAGCAACTGAAGTTGCATCTGCGTTTGAACGAATTTATCAACGAGGACCCGGGCCGTCTGGCAGCCTGCGATGGTCACAGTTGCTACAGGTTGATCATGGCAAAGAATTTCTTGGTGCAAAACATCGCTGATGCAACAACATAAGGTTAAAATCAGACGAGAGCACACCGCAGTTCATCACGATCAAGCAATCGTTAAGCGATTTAATTGAACACTTACTGAACGATTGTTTGGATATCAGTATGCGAGGGAGATTTCCGCAAACCTTAAGGTTGGGGGACGAGATCTCGTGAATGGGTTGCAAGACTACCAAGTGTGATAGCTGCGTTAAATAATAAAATTACTCGTGGAATTTCTATGAAACCCATCAATGCAATCTCGAAGAAACACATATTATTTAAGCGACATGACTTTTCCTCTCAAAAACCATTGCTCTGTAATGTGATTGTAAGATATTTATATGAACCTGGTGATCTTGATGGTGGTAAAAAGAAGCAACTGATCCTATTTGGAGTGTGACCAGAGATACACTTTCCAGCGTGGTAAGTTCTACTGGCAGGCTTGCAATCTACAGAGTAGATTCACCGCAGATTTGTCCGTGAACAGTTACAAGTAATTCCTGAAGATACACAATTACCACCAGCATGGATTCTTTAGCAAAAGAAGGAGGTAGCTCTTCGACGTCAATTACACTCAAGACAGGCCAGCATCACATTTTTGCATTTGTGGCCGAGACTACTATTTATTATATCCACGATCAATTGTTTTGCATTATTATTCAAATACTGCCACAACATAACTGTGTTACAGCCAGCACAGTGATTATTTTGTCGTTGTTTCAGTGTCATGATAAACTCAGCATCAGTATCAAAATCGCGCTTATTTTTTCTGTCACATCGCTGATAACTAGCTAATTTTTCCTTACTACATCATTGTTGATTTCCTGAGTTTGATCCTTGTCCCCCGGCAAGACATTCACGGCGCAGTTATCCCTGGATAAATCCAGGATAACCCTCTGTAGTTGAAACATTCTTCTGACTCGAGACACAGCTAGATAAACTAAATTTGACCATTCAATGCGATCGTCGATGATCCAAATCACAGCATCATTAATCGTTAGACCCTGTGATGAATGAATAGTTATATCATATCCCAGAGTCCATGGATATGTATCCATCGTTAACACGTTCTCAACAACATTGACAACAACAATATCATTAAGAACGAGCTTTCGTTTCTCCCCTTCCCCTTCCCCTTACTTTGTCAGGGACAAGAATCCTGGAATTTCAACATCAATATTTTATTTACGTGTGTCTACTGGGCGATAACACAATGGCACAGGTATGCCTGGAAACTTGTCTTTATGTAACAGGAATAATTTTCGCTGAAGTGAATCACGAACTATTTTTCTAGATGCACCTGTCAGGTCGCTAAGGTGACATAAATTCCAAAAATTATCAATCGTCGTTTCTGGAATTGCTTCACGCATTATCAAAACACTGGATGCTATTCGGCTGCAATCTGATTAACCTTTTGAACTCTTTCTGCGGGTCATTAATAGATCTATGATCATCAAATATTTCCTCATAATAATCTACGAATTCTTTTAACCATCGATGTGGCGATTCACCGACAAAAGGTGGTGGTTGACGATGATCACCACACATGATAGCAGTATTTTTCGTCAGTACCCAGTCAAGAAACATTTTTAATACGTCCACGGACACTGTACATATCTCGTCCCAAACAATAATCTTAGAAATATATTTCTCACCCATTCGTTTAGGTGTCCACGCATCTCCCTTCCTCCGAAAGAAACTGTTATAAGTATGAGATTTAACACCTCTTTCTTTCATCTCTCTGGCAAGCCGGTGAGTCGGAGTTAGTACTACCACATCTAATCCCCTGAATAGATTTATCTCTCGTGTTGTTTTGCCAGAACACCAGGGCCATTAAGATAAACAGTTATATGTCTAGCCACAGGATCGTGTACCGATGGTGCTGATGATGGATATGACATTTTTGTAATATATCTCAACAGCTTTATAATCGGCAGATTCAGAAAAATCAAGTATCAGCTCATTCTGGACTCGCCATTATCCCCATGACGCATTACAGATTCCTATATCACATTCATCTAACAATCCTATATTTTCTGTACTGATATAAAATGAATCTATGGCGACTCTGCTTATCATCGACATTAGGTTTATGGAAACATATGCAAACATCGAAGATCTTAAATGAGTCGCTGTCATAATAACACACTATAGGTCCTAATTTAGTTTCATCTTTCAGATATACATTTTCCCGTCATGCAAATGTGCCCTTACTCGTCGTATCGGAGATTATAAAATCAAGTTCAGCATCGTCGATGAGTAATCGTGTGCAGCGTCGTCGATGATTAGACACGGCTCCTTGTGCGAACTTCCCAATGACATCTCTACCCAAATCCTTTGTGAGTGACATATCCTTGCTGCTTTCAGGTCCAAACTTGTTTTTGTGGGCGATAATGAGATTATTGTCTCACTTACGGTTGACAATGTCAGTATCTTCGCATCAAGCATAAACCGCAGTAGTACTATTGGAACCCAACAACGTTCAGTCTTCGCACATCAATCCACTGGATTCATCTTTGGATCAGGTTTATTAAAATAACGGACATACCAAACAATAACAACCGGATGAACATGTGCTGCAAACTCAAACGATTCATCCTCGGAAAATCCAGTTAAATCGAAATCTGGTAATGGGCCATTTATCGCAACTCGAGTCATCTCATGTGTAGGATGTCCAAATCGTTTAAAATATTCCGCGCATTCATCCATGCCAGGAACACTTCCAAGATAACATGCAACCATGTCAACTGAGATAACTTCGTTGAAATCATATTTGGTATTCCACAACCCGCCATGTCCATACTCGGCACACGATCGCTGAACGTCTTCAAGAAATTCTCCACGTATCGGTCTCTATGAATTTTTCTTCTGAGCATAATGAGCAACCACAGACGAAACAGTAAAACAATTATTCAGTAATCGTTCTATTTCATCTTTATTGTCAGTGTATTTCAGTGCAGTCTTGGTCATCTGCGAATGAAGAAATTCCGCACGATAAAGATCACGGCACGGCAGCACGAATTGGTCAAAGTTTTTTTTTTCCTCATCAGTCTGGAACAACCACACAGACACTGGATCGGTTTTACTGATCTCATGAATATATTCAAATATATCACCACCAATGCTAGCATCAGGACTGCAAGCACTGGGAACATATAACCCGCTTCTCTCGTGAAAATATTGTTATAGTTGGCGTCCATGCATTAGCGTTATGGTCATTTGTTACTATCGAAGCTCCATTTCTTACATATTTAGCTCTGTATAAAACCTCTCCAGTTATTGTTCTTACTTCTATTGGAAATCTTAGGTGCTTTTCTAACTCAGCGATATCGTTTATCGTGGCTCTACTTAATATAGCTTTATTTTCCCAGGTTACGCCATTGTTGCCGCCATCCACGTGTGGATCGACGCTAGCGCGATCGCGGCAACAATAAATTTTATTCTGACAAATATCTTTGTTCGCCCGGATCCACAATTAATGATTGTCCTTGCTCGTAGGTCATTCATGGTAGCATTGTTGAAAATATTGTCGTGTTTCACTCTGAATGTTGACCAAACACGCGTTGCATTATCATCTCTAAACTCCTTCTTAGCAATACGGATATGATCAGTTAATCCCAGATTAACATCAATACGTGCCGTGTTGGGTGCCTAGTTCCCGAACCAGGGTTAATCAGTCAAGATCGAATCTAGCTTGAGAGGGTTTGATCGTAGATAATCTTGTAAACTTCTCCATCATATAATTAAGGCAAATATATATTTAAATTAAACTTCAATTTATTAATATACAATGAATTTACGAGCAAGAAATAGTTGCGAATGGTTGATGATTGGATAAACAACTCCGTGTAATAAGGCTTGTCTAATGGATTTCTGTGGATATCACTTGCAGAGTGTACGACGAAGGTACAAAGGACCACCTTCAAGTTTTAAATGCAACATAGGGGTCGGGGGAAACGCAGTTGTGCGTAATGTGTGGAGGTAGAAAATACAGAGCTTTAAAACGGTATTATGATAAAAAAAAGATGATGGCCATGAATCTCCGACAAAAGACGCTGGAGACTACATTGCTAGATTTTCTGAGCAGTTGGTTTGATAGCAAATGACGATCAACGTATTGTTTTTGGTAATAATATAGGCAGAAGATATATATTATATAAATGGAGCAAGGAAATAACGTCGATAAATTTGGAACGCAAGAATTATGAGGCGAATCGCTCTGGTATCATTAGGTACTAACGACTAAAAACCCCAGTCGATTTTGTTATTAATGCTGGTTATGTCAGATTCACTGCTGGGGAAAAACATTATCACGCACATAGATTTGTGTATGAGTGTTTTAATGGCCTGATCGAAGATGGTTTCGTGATTGATCACATTGACTCAGATCCAATGAATAATTCTTTAGAAAATCTTCAGACTATTACACAGAGTCAGAAGTCTGCACGGGGAAATACTGGAAAAAATAATAATCATCCAAGACCAATTAAATCTGTAAATCCACAGACAGGCGAAGAAATAATATTTCCATCGATCCATGCAGCTGTGAAACACTTTGATACTCAACGACGTTTGGTAGGCCGTGTCGCAGATAATAAAACCAACTCAGCATTTCAAGAAATATAATTAGCGAATAATTTTCAGTGTCTCACTAGCCAGTCCCTCCCTCCCGGGTGTTTTACACCAGGTCACTACCCTGGAAAACACTCCCAGTATGAACTTGTTATCGGTGCGAGTGAAGGGAGATAACTCCCTTAAGATTAAACAGTACGACAAAGAACAGCAACTCTGCTTGTCTCCCCTAAGCTGGCTTAGGGATCCTCCCTAGGCCACGCCCCCAATATTTAAAAAATAGCACAGATTAAAGATAGCTCAGTCGGTCTAATCAATGGAGGCACGAATAGACTTTGATTTTCTGTATGTCTGTATGCGATGGTATTTATATATTCCAGGGAAAGTATATCAAAACGTGAGTTGTTTTTGCCACGATGTATTTGTAAGCATCTGATTTTCGTATGTCTACATGTTTAGAGACTTTAGTCTCCATTCACATGTTCCCAGGAAGGAAATCAGCGTTCCGTCGCAAAACAGGTCTGTTTTTCATTCATTAGTCTGAATGCAGACTTCGTGCTGTGTGCCTGTTTACTTGGCTGGGCTCTGATAATTGTCTGCCAGAGATTTTTCTCATTGTGTAAAAGCTCAGCATGTACGGGCATATAGTTACTGGGGGTCTAAAAGACCCCACACAGGTATTATACACACCTCAAGTTATTAATTCAGTGGGCGGGCTGAACTTAACATGACGAGTGTATTATACTTGCAAGGACGAGAGAGATTTTCGCCTGGTTTTTCCCATTGTATGTAATTTTATATATGACTTCCAACATGTTATAGGAAAACATGAACCATGGCGTAATCGATAACTCGTCTGACTAGCGATCACATAGTCAAATTAATGTACGTTCGAAACTCAACAGAAAACAAAAGAAAATATTTTTCTTTCTATACAAGTTGGGAGAAAGCCGGGCTCAGCTGAGATGGTTGTAAATATAGTCTTGAAATTGAACGTAGTTTATGTGATCGATCTGTGCTAATTACCTGATTAGACATAATTCCTGGGAGGTCGGGTCGCGCTAGATCGCCCTCTGGACCTGCTAGAATGTCATTTGGCAATCTAGGGGTTCACTGGGGATTGTGTCTGCGCATAAATTAGCACTGATCAATACAGATACCTGTTGGAAGTAAAATAATATATGAGCACCATCAGCTTACAGTAGCAGATGTCTGTATATAAAATAAAATATATACTCCCAGGAAATACTACCAAATGGGCATCACCTGGGGCTAGTTATCTCCTTTTGTGCTAACGCATTAATCACTTATATTAAAGAAATATTTTTATTATATAATGCGTCACGAAGTATTAATGCGATTATTTCTGCGATTGAAAAATTACATGACGATGGTATACAACTTTCTGATCAACTTGATCCTGAAAATAATCACAAATGATTTTGAAATGTTATATGAACGAAAATCTCATGAAGATACACATTAGCAGCCGCATACAGGTTTATCAAATTACTCCAGCAGGCAATGACACAATCGCCAGCTTGTGTATGTGATGATACACAAACAGACGATAACGTCCGGGATTTCGTTCCGCTCGCACAGGTGATAAAGAAAATAAGATCAGAGTTGTGTCAAGAGTATGAAACAAAACAATTGTGGGTGCGCGTGTAAGTCAGCTAAGGAAATGTATGTCTGAAGCTAGCATCGAGTGCCAGCACTCGTGGGACCGTCAAACGGTCTGACTATTAACAGAGAGATGCACTCCATGGACCGTTACGGACAACAACAAAAAAAATATATCTTCCCTGACAGCGTCAGGGTCCCTGACAAGGACAATAGTCAAGGCTAAACACTATTTTTTGCTCTTGTTTTAAAAACACTTTTTTGGACCTCTTGACAGAGTCAAGGGTCGGCGACCTCCTGGTGTTTTACATCAGAGACTTAAACTCGGAGATCTTAAGCTCGCACATACAAACTTATCGGCAAAGATTCTTCTCCTAAATCAAGCAGGTGCCCGCACTGGTCAGTAGGTCTAAAATTTATCCGCGACAACAGCGGATTATGAGATTGTAAATAAACTGGATTAACAGGTACTGACAAAATTAAATGTGTGGGGGGGGGAGGCTTCTGGGGTAAACGAATAAAGACTTTATCTCTGGGATACCTGTTTAGATTTTTCAATATCTACTTGATAGCTACCATCAACAGCATCACAAGCTAGGTTTACATATATCGTCCATGTGATGTTGACAACACCTAGAGAGATGTGCCTGCCGCTATCACTTGAATCTTTGTTATGTTTGAGAATGCTTGGAGGAGGCGATATCGCTTTCCATGCATCGACCAATTTGGGGTAGTATTCATCGATGATGTTGCTGACGTTTTGCTTCAGCTCTTCAATGCTGAATCCCGGTAACTTAAACGGAGGCAGCTCCTCCTCCGTGATTGAAAATTTGTTGTGGAATATCTAGTGCCATCATACGTAATAAATCCACCGCTGGCTTCAATCACCGGCTGTATAATATGTCGACGAACAAACTCGAGGTCAGATGCAACGTGGTTCAGTCACTCTATTTGCATAATGATTTCCTTCCTCAGATAATCCTTGGGGTATTTGTTCATGTAAGTGGAGAACAATTGCCGCAGTTTGTCGCTCATTCGTTTGTGCTCGCGATTAATTTCCTCGAATAATAATATGATATTATCATCGGCAAATGACATATCGGGGATGACATATTTCCATCTCATTTTAGAGAGGAGAGCTTTGCCGTCCGGAGTGATGTTAACTCCGGAAGCAGTGAATTCACCCTCCACCCCCCGTTCTTCCCCAATACGTTTGCTTGTCTGTGACATAATCAGATCGGTGAAGTTGTGGTGGCGCTGGTGGTGCTCATGGTGGCACTTCTGGCCATCCAAGCACTTGTCTGATCCATGATTGATATATATCGACGGCGTAGATGGAATCTGAAATTTCTAACGCGGCAGATAACGTTGGTTTCATGTACAGTTATCGCTATCTTGGATTCTTTTCCATTGATATATTTAATTCTGCGTTGAAATTCATCGTTTTTTCGTTCGATCTAATAAGTGCCTGTTGGGATTCCGAGGACATTCCAGTCCGGTGTTCCATCGGGCTTTGTTTTCCATGCAAATACTAGTGAATTATTTGCTTGCAACCAACCGAATGACTTTGCCCTGATATTTTGCCACCTGTAATATACCCGTAATTGTTCTAGCGTTATTTCTCTGCCTGGAATGGCAGTAGGAATGCTAACGTCAAACTCTGGATTGGTTGATATCATCATGGTTGTTGGTGGTTTTGTATTACCAACAATCTGATATAGTAATCGCAGTGGTCGATCAGTTTGTGACATTATTATTTACACAGATTCTAATTGTGGTTGGTTTCCAGTTGCTTCATAGTAAACGTTAATCATTTCTGCGAATTTCTGATCTGATATTATTCCATCGTTGAGCCCTGATGATATCAGCGATGATAATCTGGCGTGTGCAGCAGTTGCAGCTGATAGCAACTTTGTATACTCGTGTAATTTATCAACCGTGCACGTGGATAGCATCTACTATAACGGCAACACTAGTTCATATTACTGGTGACATCATGTATGCGGATGATAATGTTCCGATTATGGTCACTGTTAAAGCGACTACGGCGGATGCAGGTTATGTCATTATGTCAGTAACCACGATACGTCTGCTTTTTTTCTTTTTTTTTTGTGTTTTACTGTATCCATATCAATGATATTTTTCAGTTGGTTCTGCCACAAACATTCTTGTTCATATCTAAAAGATTGAACGTCAATATCTTGTCCTCGGACAAAGGTGGCGGGGTTCATTAAGTAGAGTACTAACACTCTAAGTAGGTGGTATTTTGGCGACGAATTCAAGACACCATTAGTAAAACACGACCAAACCTTTTTTCGAGTTCCACTACCATTGTTCCTCTTCGCTTTGCTTTAATATCACTAACATAGATCCAGAAGGTCCGTTAAATGGACAACGCCGTGAAATTGTGGCTGATATTGTAAATGTTATACCGCCGAGTACTGAGAACCTGTACACACCGGTAACCTCAGCGGTGCGTTTCATGGAGTTACTGAGTGGTGTCCATAATGCTGATCCAGACGCTACTGTATATATAGAGTTTATTGGGGTTGCACGATGAACTACACCATAGGTAATCTTTTTTATGTCAGCGAGCTTAACGGTGACGATTATTGGCTTTCCAAAGAAATCACCCGCGAGTCTATTTATGTTTTGGCGAAAATCCAAAACGTGTTTACATAATTAGCATGTTCAGCTCTGAACGTGATCAGTCCATCGTTGATTGTAATTAACGAGGTTATCATTGGGGTTGTCTACGTATTTCCTTGTTGCAGCGTTATCGTCTATTTCTGGTTCTCTAAGACCAGTAATTGTATTACTAGCCATATTGAGAATACCAGTCATTGTATCACCGGTTTTAGAAACATATTTATTAATCTCTGTTCTGATCCTGGCGTCGTTTTTGTCCATATATTTTTTGTTGCCACGTCATCATCTGATTTTTGTTAAATGATAATTGTGTTCCTGCTCATGTTGAGACCGCCATACATTATATCTTCAATTCTTCTAATACGTCCAGTAATCTCTCCCATGAGCGTTAGAATTGATTCCTCCGAATTTTTAAGTTTACCGGTTTTAGTCAACACCATTGAATTATTTTCGGTCGCTCCTGGTAGTCGCAGAATAATATCTTCCAACGGGATATTGCTCGTCTTTAATCGTTCTTGCTGATCTTGAAAAATAGCAACCTCATTTGTGTCAACATCCGCGATACGCAAAAGATCAGCACGTTCATCTCGTGTTGCATATTTTAAATAAATCAATGTCAGTCTGCGTTTTTCTGCAAGAGAAAACAAATGTAGGAGACTCCGAGTTTGAATTTAGAAGAAATTCACTCGTAAAATAATTATCCAAGGGATCGGATGTCTGGAAAGTCGACGGACATAATTCTGGCAGTAGAAGCGAGCAAAACTTGAAAGCACAGGGTATGGGCGCCAATCTCATGTAATTCGTTGATATCAATATAACGATTTGTTTGATTTATTTGCTTATATTTGCATGAATTTATTTGTTTAAATTCGTAGATCAATTTTCTTGATATGAATACAACTGTGTGAGTTCATCTATCTGAATCCGTACAATGATATTTTTTGTATAAGTTTGACGAATTGTTTGAATGTGTCGTCTTGATTGTTATAGGAAAATATGAATGGAAGAATTTCATGCCTTACCATAGCTGATATGAGTTACGAGAATCCGTGTGAATTCACCGACCTTAGATGATTTCACGTATGACTTGAGTGCGCATTGACTAAAATTAACGTTGTTAAGCCACGAAGTGAGATTTCATGTATGCTAAAGACTTGAATGTGTGTATTCACTATAAATAACGTAATTAAGCCATGTAATGAATTTCATTCATTCAATTGTGTAATTGAGACGAGAACGGAACTGTTATGTTTCGTGTGATGATAATGTGAGTGAGGTTGAAATAGCCGTTAGGAAGTACATTAATCTCATGAAACTAGGTTTGCTTATGGTCTGCCATGTTTAGCTTGACCAGATAGCCTTTGGTATCTGTTTGAATTCCGATATAACGATATCTGACATAACGAGAGGGGAGTAATGATCTATTCCTAGTATGATATCTGGCAGAAAATTTAGGTTGCTTCTCTGTTTATTTTGGAATGTGAAATAGCTCCACGGGACGTATCCACGTACCTACCTATCGAAGTATCTACGTATCTACGTACTTACCTATCCACCTACCCACACAAAGTTCGATGGTCGGAAGAGGCGAGACAATAGAGAATTTGTAGAAGAGAAAAGAAAACTGGAAGGGACCAAGAAGAACAGCCACAGTGAAGTTGGAATGAACCGGAAATAAACAGGTCATGAAGTTTTACAAGGCAGTGACTTCGATTGTTCACACGATTCTATGATGAACCAATTCTATCATTTTAAACAGATCGGCTATTTTAATAAGTATATTTGTGTTTGAAATTCGGTGAATGATTTATTTAAAAAAGAACTGTATCTTCCTAATGTAATGCATTATCACGGTTGTTTATGTAATTGATTAAATTGTTATTTTCTCATGTAAGGGGGCTCGTTTCATTCTGTTTTATATATCTGCCCAGATCTCTATCTATTCCACCTATAAGTTTCACACTTTATATTGATATTTACTCCATCCGGGCAATAACACCGAAGGCAATCACCCTCTAGATAACGACAACCCAATAAAGCGGACACCTTGTAAGAAGGTACAATCCGTCAGTTAATTCCACGAACGAAACAACCCAACCCCAACAAGGTGGGGGCTTCGTAGTAAAGTGGGCGCTCGTCTAGGGATCAGAACATTTTGTTCGAGTAAAGAGTCTGAGCAAATATGGAACAGAATAAGTATCTAAACATTGATAAATAGTACTTGTCAAGAAATAGCGATCAGATTGAATCGAATCATTGTCTGCTTTTTTATATATATTCTGTGTATGCAATTTTCTTGCCCTTTCTTTTCATATTGTGATGAAAATATTGTAAGAGATTGAGGCACGTTCCTTGATGTTCGGGTCTTATTCTAAATTTGTGAAGGGAAAGTGAAGAATTATCTTTGTATTCTCTTGGAAGAAGAGATATTTAGGCCAACCCCGCAGTAGTAATTAAGCCTTGTTAGTGCTTTACGCTGATTTTTGGGGAGACATTCCAAGGATGTACTGCCCGTTTATTGACTGTTGGTGCAAGGAATAGTCTGGTTTAATTGAGTGGAACCATACTAGAAGTAGGATAAATACGTGTGGGGCTATTTTTGAGTAGGGCAGTAAAACCTGAGTGTAGGTAAAGAACTTACTTCTTGTGTCACCGTACAAGTAGACCAGGATCGCGACTGACAGACAGTTAGTTAGAGAATTCAAGTCGATTTGTAAGGACGAACTTGGTTACGAAGGGGCCTAGTTAGCTGAATTTGTTGAGCGGAGTGTTAGAGAACACAAGGAGCAACTAGCCGCGGAACGAGAGAAAGACAGACAAGCAGCTGAGCGCGAACGAAAGAAAGACAGACAGGTAGCGGTAGCTGAGCGGGAACGAGAGCTCGAACTAGCCAGATTGCAAGGCCAAAGAAAAAGCTAGAGAACGCGAACATATATTAGCCATGGAGAGGCTAGGGATCGAATCAGAGTCCAGAAGGGGTGAAGACCTGAACGAACGCTCAGGACCCACAAGTAGGCGATCTGAAGACAGACGACCAATACAGATTACCATGCCCATGTTCAGCGACAAGGACGAGATCATTGACAACTTTTTGACGCAGTTCGAAAAGTTGGAACTGGTTCATCAGCTACCCAAAGACCAGTAGGCTATCAATGTTTCAGCATTCTTACAAGGAGTCGCGAAAGACGTCTACCATAATATGACACCGAACGAGATAGACGACTACGACCTTTGAAGAAAGCGCTACTACGGCAATATGAGCTGTCGGCGGAAACATTTCGGAAACTCTTTAGAGGATCGTCAAAAGAGCTACCGAAACGCACGCTCAATTCCATAACCGCGTACGCGTAATTTTTGATAAATGGATGAAAATGGCTGGTACCGCGCTAACGTATAAAGGCATACGCGAGGAAATTTTGAAAGAGCACGTCTTAAGTACATACAGAAAAGACTTAATAGTGTTCTTAGCGTGATGGCCGAGCGCTATGAGACAGCACACTCGCATCCAACCACCTGCGGTGGCATGGACCGACCTGGCATCGGTGAGCATAGAAAGACCACTGAGGTGGTACCCCAAAGACGGAATGGTCAGAATGGTGGGAGCCCAGGGGCAGGAAATCACAGCCGAGAACATTTCCGTGGGTCGGGGAAGACTCAGGGGGCAGAGAAGGATACCACGGTGAGGAAAGGTGAGGCGGAGTGTAACAGACTAGGCCATGTCGTTAAGGATTGTAGGAAGTATCGTCCGACAACGATTAATTCGGTAACCACGAATACTGTTAAGGAACAGAAAACAGTGGAGTTGACCAACACAGCGGTAGCTACGGTTAATGGTGAGAGGGCAACCTTACTGTTTGATACGGGCTGTAGTTATACGGCCTTGGTAGATAGTAGATATGTCCAGCCTAGAGATTACACAGGCGAGACGGTTGAAGTCCAGTTTGCTAACCGGACGAAAGATTCGCTCCCGGTCGTTAACATTGATCTTGATTCGCCGTATGTAAATGGACGAATTCAAGCAGCGTGTTTGTCGGGACTGTCTCATGACGTAATATTAGGGTGTAGGTATGTGTTGCCACAGCCTAACCCTATGACGTGTACACCTGTACACGTGGGGTCCGTTGAGACGAGGGCTATGAAGCGAAGGTCAAGGTCAAAGCCGCTAAGACCCACGACTTCGCCCATAGACAATTTGCTACCTGGCGAGTTGATGAAACTTCAGGAGGAAGATTTGTCTCTCAACAAGGTACGCAGGTACGCAAAAGATGGGTGAGTATTTTGTACCGGTACGCCAGGAAAGGGACCGATACGTTTAAACAAGTTGTTGTGTCTATAGTGAAGCGAGCAGAAGTGCTAGGCTTGCACATGAGGGTCTGCTTGGAAGCCACATGGGCGTGGCGAAGACCAGAGAGAAGTTAGTGAGGAAATCCTACTGGCCAGGTGTGTACGGTGATGTTCGGAGGTTCTGTTTGTCGTGTGACAAGTGTCAGCGGGTGACATCTAAGACCTCCCATCGCCCAGTGCCAGTAGGAACCACCCCACTGATTGACGAACCTTTCTCGAGGGTGGCAATGGTTCTAGTAGGTCCGATAAAGTCGGCGGCAGAAAGCGGTAATCGTTATGTGCTAACGATAGTAGATGACGTCACCCGGTACCCGGAGGCCGTGGTTTTGAAAACCATTGACTCAGTCACAGTGGCTGAGGCCTTGTTAGGAGTTTGGTCGAGAGTTGGTGTCCCTGAAGAGATACTAACTGACCAGGGGACGCAGTTTGTGAGCCAGGTGATGGAGGTGGTAAAGAGATTACTGTCCATTAGACACCTGACAACTACCCCGTATCACCAGAAGTGCAATGGTTTTGTGGAACATTTCAATGGAACATTGAAACAGGCTCTGAAGAAGCTCTGTGAAGGTCGACCAGGGATTGGGATCGATACCTTCCCGCGATACTTTTTGCGTATTGAGAAGTACCACAGGTACTTTGGATTTTCACCTTTCGAATTAGTCTATGGAAGGACAGTCAGGGGATCCATGGATGTATTAAAACAGATATGGACGGATGAACAAGCATCCGAGGAAGTGTGAACAACATACCAATATGTTGTTGATCTCCGCAACAAGCTGGAAGAGGTTTCTAAATTGGCTCAGGAGAATCTCCGCGACGCAACGGGGCGTCAAGCCAAATGTTACAATAAAAGGACGAAGGAACGTCACTTCGAGGTGGATGACAAGGTGTTGTTGCTGCTGACGTTAGAGCACAACAAACTTCAAGTCTCATGGAGGGGACCATTCGTGGCAACGGAGAAAAAGGGTGGGCAGAACTACCGTATCCGGGTAGGAGACAAGGAGAAGCTGTACCACGTACATCTCCTGAAACGTTACCGTGAAAGAGAGACACCCACAGAGTTCGTGGTTGCTACAATTGTGACTGAAGAACCCGACAACAACGGAGGAGAGGCGGAAGTACTCTCTAGTTGTCCTCTGACGAGGGAAGAAACCTACGTCGACGTTGTCCTTGACGGGACGTTAACGTCAGAGCAACGTAAGGAAGTGGAGTCGTTACTCCAAGACTACTCCAGCGTCTTGACAGAACGACCTGGCAAATACGTAGTTGGAGGAGTTCAGCCTAAAGCTACTGGATGAGAAGCCGGTGAAGTTGAAACCATATCCGTTACCCTATGCGAAATTAGACACTGTCCGAAATGAAATTCAAGCTATGTTAGACTTGGGAGTATCGAACCAGCTGAGTCGGCGTATAGCTCTCCTGTTGTGTTGGTACAGAAGAAAGACGGTACACAGATTTTTCTTCGATTACAGGAAGTTGAATAGGATCACGGAATTCCAGGTAGAACTGTTACCTGATCCTGAGTCCATATTTGCCGGGGTGACCAACGCGAAGTATTTTTCGAAAATCGATCTGTGTAAGGGACACTTGCAAATTCCAGTTCGAAATGAAGACTGAGCAAAACTTGCCTTCGCAACTCCAGACAGAACCTACCAGTGGGTAGTCATGCCATTCGGGGTGCAGAATGCGCCGTGTCTTCACGCGTATGATGCGAAAATTACTTGAACCGTTAAGGGAGACTGGAGTTTCAAACTTCATGGACGATTTACTCTTCGCGACGGCTACTTGGGACGATCATATCATTTTGCTGAAAGATGTTTTAGAGCGACTTCGACACAAAGGACTGACCGCACGACCATCTAAGTGCCATGTAGGGTTTAGAAAACTAACCTACCTAGGTCATACCCTCAGCAAAGACACATTAACCCAAAATAGTTCAAAGATCGACCAACTTAGGGACGCAGTACGACCGACCACTAAGACGGAAGTTTGATCTTTCTTGGGACTGGCAGGGTATTATCGTCGCTATGTTGCTAACTTCAATGCTATTGCTAGCCCATTGACTGACTTGACTCAGAAGAAAGCTCCGACGAAAGTTATATGGACAGACGCATGTGATCGAGCATTTCAGACGTTGAAGGAAAGACTGACGTCAGCCGTAGTAGTGAAATTGCCTGATGCGACACGAGATTTTGTCTTACGTACTGACGCTTGTGATAAAGGTTTAGGGGCCGTGCTATTACAAGAGCATGACGGAAACTTATTCCCAGTTGCATACAGCAGCAGGAAATTGTCAACCGCAGAACGCAATTATTCAGTCTCTGAGAAAGAATGCTTGGCAATTATCTTTCGGATATCTAAATTCCAACGTTACCTGTATGGACGAAAATTTATTTTAGAAACTGACCACCAACGACTCGCCTGTTTAGCTCTAGCTAAGTTGACCAATGGACGATTAATGAGATGGTCATTATTTCTACAGCAGTACCAAATCCAGGTACTGTATATTAAGAGCAACGAGAATGTAGGGGCTGGCTGCTTCAATCAATTCCACCAACGAAACAACCCACCCCCAACAAAGTGGGGGCTTCGTAGCAATCAGTAACAACGGCTGGCAGCACACCCAAGCGAGCTCGGAAGTGAATGTCAACGACAGATTGCATGGACAAATCCAGGTGTTCAAGCAAGAAGTAGTAGATCGGATACAAAGTCGAGAAATCCCGCCGAGATATCTGCAAACCAGAATCAACATTTTGATCGCGCCTCATAAATGTCACAGCTAAATCTCCCCAGAGCATCAGTTTGATTTTTACGTGCTGAGAATCCCATATTGAAATTTGCATTTACAAAATGTAAAATTTCAATATCGGCGTTGTCAGACGCAGCAGTAACATTTTTGGAGCGCAGAGAAGTATAAGGTCGGCCATCAGCGCGATCAACAGTATCTTTTGCGAACATCATTAACGGACCAGCGGACCGCGAATAATCATCGCTGTATCGGGATAACCCCAATATCGTCGTAGCAACGTCAACGTTATCATGACAAACCTCAATTTCCCGACCATCAATAGTATATCGTGCATTGTTAAATAATGCCATAATTCCGTTATTAACAAATCCACCTTGCGCATCGCCGTAAGGATTACCATCGGTTTTTAAAAGTCTACCCTGAACTTCAATGAATGCCTTGGCGGGCAAGAAATATCTTGATTATCTTGGATGTTTAGTTCGATTCGTCCCCTTTATTTTGATTCTTGTGCTACATAAGAATAATATTGATAATCACGCACAGACTCATCCCTGTGCACTTGTGTGTCGATGTCAAATGCGGGATCAGATACATGTTTGAACATCAGCGAGGACATTGCTGAGACATGGGGCAATAAGGCCACTTCCTCCAGTGGCAATACCACTTCCGGTTGTTTCTTCTGGGTTTTTTGTTCTCACTTGTTCTTGAGGTTGATTTCTTTTCTTCTCTTGTTTTTAAAGTTGCGACTTTTTTCTTCTTTTAGTTCTCTCTTTTGTTTAGCTTGTTCAATATACTCATCGACTGCCTGGTTAAAAACGTTAAAAGCGGCAATACCTTTCGGGATAAATTTACTATTATGTTAGTTCTAACTTTGTTTCAGCTGCGATGGCTGATCTTCAGGTTGTTGCTGATCTTCAGGTTGTGGTTGAGGAGGTTGCCGAGGTGGTGGTAGAATTTCTCGAAGTCAGCCAACAATATCAACAGGCAATGTCTCAAGAGCATTTTGTGTGTCTCAGTTGATGTAACAATTTTCTTGGTTGGTTCGACAATTTGTTTAAACAACTCTTCTGAACCTTCTGTAAATTCCATCTGTGACTCCTGACGCACTTGTAGTTGTTGCTTGACAGAATCATGGATGGGGAGATATTTCTTAATTATATCTAGTCGCTGTCGTCCTAGTTTAGCTGTATGAGATTCCAGTGTTGGCGCAGAATCACTCATTGTTATTGATATAATAATGATTTAATTATGTCACCTGACAGCTACTTTTTTTACCCCCCCCCCCCACACACATCAGTGGGGGTGGGGTGCGAGGATTAACAATGATGTCTCGGGTTGGTGAACGAGGACGCATAAACATTTTACACCCAAGGTCCTGGTACAAAACACGAGGAGGAATATAATAACAAAAATGCGCTATGACAGTTAGAGGCCTCGGTTTATATTTTCTGACCTTGTTGCCATTTTCGTAGATAGGGTTGACTGCAGAAACAGGACGCTCCTAAGAGTTGCAGGATTCGCCTACCTCCCCTGCTGCTTATATATATATATATATATATATATATATATATATATATATACATTTACATTATATATATATATATATATATATATATACCTCCCGCATATATATTTCCAAGAAAAAGTGTAGGTACAGAACTTGTACGCTGAGGGCTCTTACCAAGTCCATACTGAATACATTCAACGTTGTGTTCTTTTCCTTGCATTCCAACGTCGCTGTAATGTCCAAAGAAAGATTAAGAGAAAGAAAAACTGATTTTTTGTTAATCGTCGTCCACATGGTCAGCTTTGTAAGTATCACATCTATGGCTGAATTAGGAAAGACCTGGGCAATCTGTGGAGAAAATAAAGTATCAGTTAGTTTTCACGTTTTAACCTAGATTTAAAAAAGTGTGTCATGATTAATTAAAAAACCTGAAAAATATTAATGTGATGGTTTAGAGATTCCTAAGTACAACCACGTACGTTCTCTCATTATGTCGTAAGAAAAGAAAGAATAATCGCTAAGATTTATAAGCTAGTTTGCAGGACTTTTAATGATTCTGCCAAAATCATAAATACATGCAAATGAACAAATATAATCGGCTAACAATAAGGATATGTAATACGAAATATATTTGTTGTGTATGGTTTGCTGTGGTCATATTAGGCACCAGCACAATCAAAATAGGCAGGTGGAATGAATCTGATGAACTAAATTTGAAGGAGATCTCTATCACGAGTCTATCAAAATAAATCCAGGGAATGACCTTCTCCCAGTATGAGCGCAGTATGGTGCTTTATTTGGGCTATCCATTTACTAACATGGAAAAACAATACGCTGATAGACGGATTTTGCTAATAGACATTCATGGATTATGGTCCAATGGTTATATGCCATCATTCTTCATTCCCATACATTGTTAGCGGTAAACAACCTATCTCTGGTCAAGTAGATAGGTAGCCGTGTTGTCTAGAGCGTCGACATTTGAAATCTGAGGCAGCGCAGTCCAATATGGGTTCGTGGTTGGTGCCATGCGTTAGACTGAAGTCGTTCGTATATAACTGGACGCAGCTATCGATTATTGTCAATTCCTTCTCAAGTATGATATTTTGATTAAGTGCTTGGTCTTATGTTGAGGCGAACTGTGACACTAAATATGTGCCGTGGTAATTAGTCAGTATTGATTATAAATAACAAACAGTCTGCATCTAACTTCAACTTCAAAGGGACTGGCCGCTATATATAGCTTCAGTTCAATCTTGAGTTTGCTAGTCGTTCGTTTTGCTTAGGAATTCATGGGGGGGGGGGGGAGGCAACATTCCTGTTAATTCAGGTTAAGATGCCTTGACGCTGCAATCAGCCCAAATGGATTCTGTTTGGGACAATCAGGGAACATCATTCTGTTAGGGGCTGACGTTCAGGACATGTCGCCAGTTTTTAAAACAATGAAAACTCGAAAAAGCAGAAATGTTGAGATGTGTATTATCATAAATGCGGCAAAATCAAAGTTTATCAAGTGATATTATTACACGAAATGATATTTAGTATCTGACAATTCATGCTAAGGTAATTAAAATAGACAAATAGAAGAATGTATTATTACTGCATCAGTTAAAATGTGACATTTCATTCGTCCTAGATGTCAGTAAAATATATTATGCATGTTTAAAAGATTGCATTTGCTATCATCGACTATTAATAAGATATTTTAGACATTCAGTTTCCGTTGATATTCTTTGTTCTAAAAAAATCAATTTCTGTTCTGGTGAGTTTCACCGTTAGATCTGGCTAAGTTAAAATATCCGAAAGCTGAAACATGAAGGCAACTTAAAAAGAAGCGGAAAACACATTTGTATCAAATATAAAAAGACCTTATTCATATTGCACAATATTTCTTATTTTGCTCTCACCAATAGACCTATTAATATCAATGTCATGGCCATTAAAATTCAAACGCAATTCTCCTCCCTATTAAGACACGGAAGACTATTTTTGTTGATGTAAGAAATGGGAGATTTATATGAATGAATTAATTTATATTATTTTTCAAGACTGTCATCTTAGACCATATTTATGCACTGTCTAAACATGAAAACAAACATATATTTATTCTGCATATAGTCATTGATCATTAATACAAAAGCCAGAAAATATATATACTAGTTCTCCAAATATTTTAGACTTGAATACAGTGGAAGGAATTTAACCTGGAGCAATCGTTTAACATGAATGACTCAAGAACTATATTTCAGAATCTTTACTTCGATCCTGAAAATAAAGTTCTTAAATTAAATGTGTAAAATATTAAATAAATACTCTGACTTGAAATATTGCTTAATCAAATAAATACAGATGTATGTTACACAAGCAAACCAAAAATATTTCCATATAGAAGGCTATATATTTATCACATCGGTGACTTGTGGCAAGCAGATATTGCTGACGTGCAAAGCCTATGAATATACAATAATGGATAAAAATATATCTTAAGAATGACATATGTCTTTTCAAAATTAGGCTGTGACTAAAACTGCGAAGACAAAGGGTTCTGAAATACATTTCATGATCAGTTTCTCTTTCTGACGTACACAGTATCAATGCTACTTTTAGATTCATTCTTGATGAAACACGTATGCCAATAGCTGAAGTCGTATTACCTGCAACATTAGTAATTCTTTCTCTTGTGATACGTTTATAGAAAATTAGATACCATTTCTGCACTTTTTATTAACAGAATTACCCACTGTACCAGACGTAAGTGTGTCGTGATGTAGACATATTTTCCAGTTCATAATCCAGGCGAGCACCTTCGTCATCTCAGATATTTTTTATAGTGTAATATTTTATCTAATAAAAGCTTGAAAAGGACACAACGTACAATGATACTTTAGTATCTGGAAATGTTTCGAAATACAATAGGCTGAATTACTTTTGTGCCGGTAGTTTGTGAGCTAGTTGATTCTTATCGTAACATTCTATATTTTTATTAGTTCATCCTTGAACAAGTTGATTTATTATTACAGATAGTGGCAGTTACACTCTCTTATAACATTCCAATAGGCATCTAAGTGATACATTTTCTGTAATGAAATGGATAATTTACCAATGGGTTTGAATATATATTTCTTTCTCACGTGGCTCTTCAAAGGTGATGTAACTTTCGATTTAAGTAACGTAAGTTAAAACAATTACCATTAAACAAGCAATCTTTAAAGATGCTCATAACTTCGTATTTTGCGTATTGCTGTTTAAGTTTTATATGTTATTATTGTAGGTTTTTGTTATGTGAGCATCTCTCAGGTTTCTTTCTGCTTTATTTTCTTTCAATCTTCTCCAATGTTCTTTTTATAACTGTTCAATATTTTGTCTTTCTTTGTTACCAACATTTTTCTTAATCGCATTCTTTATCTGTTTGTATTTGTATCTGTTGTATTCGGTAACTATCATATTAAATTCATCTTGACTTATTTTCTTTGCATCTTACTACTTACAAGTGATATGATTAATACTGTTGAACTTAGATGTAAGAGTTTACAATACCATCGTGTTTTAAAACTGTGCACTATCTTGTCTATGATAACTTTAGAATCCTGAACCCAAAAATGCTAGAAGGATAGTAACTCATGTTGCCATTCTTGCAACTCCTAAACTTGCAGCTACAACACCCATACCACCTGATGCATTTGACATGTTAACTCCTACCCAGTATAAAATGTATACGCTGTTTTGCATTATTTTCTAACCCTCTGTAATGTTCAATATCCGCAACTAGACCATTTTTAATTTCGATGTTCTTTATCAACTACAATTAATTCCGTTTTCTGTAGATGGCAATACTGGATACATTTGATGGTACAGTGGGGATTTTTCTAAGATTAAATATACGAAAGAAAAAAAGCTTAGACTTAGCACTAGCACTTGCAAAAACGTGAATGTATTAAATGTAGCAGGCCTTTTCGCTCCATCACAATTGGCTTGCTGTTCTTATTCGCTTTTCATTTGCTTGAACATCAAAATTTAGTTGTCGTTTGGTCCAATTGCACTCATTTACCTATTTATTTTCTCTGGGACTAAACCTTGTTCAAACAGATAATCAATTACAAACTGAAACAATCAAATCAGAATAATGAATCTTATGACTGCTTCCATTGTTGCTGGTCAATCTATTGACATCTTCAACAGCTTCTTTAGAAATAATGAAGAAACTATTTTAAATAGATGTTCCTTTTAAGTTGCTTGTATGTAATAGACATTTTAAAAACAGGGCTTGTTGTGTACCTTTGTGAATACATCAGTCTCAAACGTAAGACAACTTCAGCACTCATCAAATAAAACAGGCGATTTTAGCTACTTGTTGCGGACTTATTTTAGCTATAATTTTAGTATAACTTTGCACTTGATTTAAATTTTCTGCTTTGGTTTTGTAATATTATGGTGAACGTTTTCTAACTTGTTTTCCTTGTTCAAGTCTACGTTGATTTTTTTTCTTTTCTGACGTGGTCGTTCTCGTTGCTCTCCAACCTTAGTTGTCCAGTTTTACTTTCTCCTCAAAGACAAGGTATCTGAACGCTAATGAAAATATGTCTAAGAAGAAACTTGCCATCACAAATCGATTTAGAATAACACAATAAAAAAGTAAAAACCTTTAAAGCAGCAAACTGTATTATTATTTAATTAGTGTTTTTGTATTTGTATCCTTTTTTAAATATTTAACTGTGTGGTAAACAGGCTTAATATTAATGGCAATAATTGTTATGCCAACTGATAAATAGATGCATTTTTTACATAACATCCAGTACACTATGACTTAATATTATTTTTTGATATTCTAGTTTTTTTTCCTTCTATTTTTTGTGTATATGTCTAAATGTTATTAAACTTGCACTCATTGCGGAAAGAGATAATTTTAAGCTCAGTGAGACAAACGCACTAAAATGTCTTATTTCATTTGTTGTCGTGTAGTCTTTCATTCTGTCTGTAATTCGTTTAAGTCATTGAAACAAAGTGTACTCATCAAAGATACCACTCTTACTGTTACTACTGCATTTAACATTCTAAGTGATCTCACATTTATCAAAATTTGGAATGTTTTCTTAATTAGTTTACCATTCAATTTCGTATATCTGTATCAAATGAATATTTATAAGTTATTTCCTTGTAATTCCTATTTTAAGCACTAATTTTATATTCCTTCTTTCATTCTTCATCATTGCTGTACATATTTGTTAGCTTCTGTCACATTTATTATAATCTTCTACAAAAGTCAATTCTTTCTTTAAGCTGTTTTGACCCGTTTTAAATAATGTAAAGGGAAAGCGTTGGAAGAATGGCATTTGATAATCCTGCTTTGATGATTATTTTGACGACTTTTTACAATTAAGAAGAGTGTAAGGATCAGACAGCAGATGCAATAAATAAATAACCATATACTGATAATTGATGTCATAATTAATTAGCCATATACTGATAATTGATGCAATAATTAATCAGCCATATACTAGTAACTGATATAAGAATGAATTAAACGTATACTGATAATTGATGTAATAATTAATTAAACATATACTGATATTTGATCCAATAAATACTTAACCAGATACAGAAAATTTTTACAATAACAGGGTTTCAAACTTCTCAATAGCCACTTCTAAATATAGTTGCTGAATACAAAGAACATATTAAGCATGGCTTAAGTAAGGATGAAGATCAGAATGAAATAAGTCTCATTTACGCATCAAAGACAAAACAGTGACAGTGTATTACTATCAATTAGTCAGTGGAATAATGCAAAGTTTCCTAAAGGGCCAGCAAAATAAAAGATGTATCCCGCAACGTTATAGCTGTACATATTTTAGGAAATTATTTTCTAACGTATTTGTTTTGGACAAGGGAAGAAAATATATGTAAGCCACCAAAATGAACACTGTTCCTGAAAATACTGAGATGTAAACATTTTAAACAAATGAACAATTATAAACAGGCAAAGAATATTTTAAAAATAATAACTTAACTAGATAGTTAATATCATGTTTAAAAAAAGATAAAATACTCTAGCTTCTGCATTAATAGAGATATTTAGAAAAGCTTGTTTATTTGGCTCGTGATCTGCATGCCCTTCTCACTTTCATTCTGTCCTTCTTATTTGCATAATTGTTTCGCAGGTCCTCTTCTTTTGTTTTGTAATTTATCTTTTGTCGAATTCTTGCAAACTGTTTATAAAGAGCTTGAATTTCATTGTTTACAAAGTCGGTATTTGTTGCAGTATTTATTTATACTAAATGTATCTGATAACCTTTGTAGATTGTTATTATAGTCTACAATACTAGCTTCATGTACCACCCTATCAATGGATAACAAACATGCACTGTTACTACCAACAGGTTTAATTCAATGTTAGAGTTGAAAATATAGCGCTGAAATCTTATTGAAATGTTTTCAGTCTGGGAAATAAGATGCTCTAATTATTTGTAGTGGATCACCTAAAATACATCTGCCATACGATCCAATGCTTTCATTTAATCTAAATATTCTCTATTCTGTTAGTCCTGTGATATCTTGTAGAATCATTTCTCTCCATAATATTTTCATCGTTTATTAAGATTTGAGTAGTGTCATTGGAGTTCATTGTTTTCATTAACTCACATTTGTCTGGTGATGGTGGCTAGTAGGGTGCTATATTTAAAAAAAGAGATGACAATAATGGATTTGGTGGATGTTGGTAAGGTGCATTTTATCATAAAAAGAAATGGCAACAATGGTTTTGTGCCTAGGACAACACATATTCGATCAATACTAATAAGAAATATTTATGTAAACCTGGAAATGTCACTGATAAAATATTTGCAATTATACCACTTTCATCGAAAACATAGGCATATTGTTACATTTATAGTCATGTCATGCTTTTGTGTGTCTCTTATATTGGTCAACTCCTCGTATACCGTAAACGATAAAGACTTGAAACTTTATGGATATTTTTAGTTTGCACAAACTATAGTCAAAATTCTTTCTGAATATGGATTCATCACCTGGGTGGAGCTTATGGGATGGTGACACTTGCTGCAGACATCTACCTTTTAGTTTTTCTTGTTTAATTTCCTATTAATTGAATTGAAAAATGTTTTTCGGTGCATATATCAGTCGATGAGTACATACATACATGCATACATACATACATACATACATACATACATACATATATATATATATATATATATATATATATATATATATATATATATATATATATATATATATATATATATATATATATACAGACAAAAAGTCATACATATTTGGCACCATTAAATCTAATGATACTAGAACCTGTAAAGTCATCTTTGCTAGCCAAGGTTTCGATACTGTTAACCTCATCTACTATTGGCGGATCGATCAGATGTTTCAGTGCTTCGGATTAGTGCGTTTCATTGGATGCGGCGGCAAGCCAATGCATCCAATAAAAATCAGCTTGTTCAAATTTAAAAATTGTTTCTATACCATCGAGAGATGGGGAGAACAGAATTGGAATGGACTCATAAATAAGCGATTTTCCACTGTCGGTCCGTGTTTGTACAAATACATCCTTTCCCTCATATACACCTGTAATGACTTCTCTCTGGTACGTAGTCATACTTTTGATGTTAAATTTACAAAGTATCATTTTAAAGTCAATCGCCTCTTCCATTTTCGGCCGATGTACAATGTACTGCTGTTACACGCTGTTGGTTAGTATACATTTTATATTAAGGGTTTCAACTATGAAATACAATCGATGTCTCTGCGGCAAAGTACTGATTGATCTACCAAGGTGAAGATAGGATTTACATATCGGAACCTTAGCTAGCGAAGATGCTACAAAGTGTGCTTTTATCCTGTGAGACATCATCGTGTTATTTTAATAGTTTATATAACTAAGCAATGAGGTGTACCCTAGGCAGAATGAAAATGTCCTCTGCCATTAATTTTCGATGTCCATTTCTCTCCTCGGCATATTGGTCTAGATATGTCTGGAGCTGTAAAATGAGAAGCAAATTGAAACAAAAATCAGCAAAGATAGGGTCACAAATGGTAGATAGACTGATAAGTCCATAGATAGTTGGACAGAGAGATATTTAGATAGAAATGGTAGGTAGCTGTATTGTATGTATCACTGTTTTGTGATTCATGTATATATTATATTACATTATATTATATTATATAATATTATGTTATATTATATTATATTATATTATATTATATTATATTATATTATATTATATTATATTACCCAACTCTGGGATTCCCTCTAACTCACCAAATATCCCCACTCTGAGTTTCCCACTAAATAACTAAATACCCCCTCTATGGTATTACCCCTAACTCACTAAATAACCCCACTCTGGCAGTCCATCTAACTCACTAAATACCCCCACTATGTGATTCCCTCTAAGTCACATCAAGTATCATATAGAAACTATGATACGATTATTTTCAATATATATATATATATATATATATATATATATATATATATATATATATATATATATATATATATATATATATATATATATACGTCTGTAAAACAATAAAATTAATTAACAGCAATGATCAGTTCCTAAAAGATAATACATTTACGATCTCTGGCTAGAAGAATTGGCAAAGTGAAGGAAGAGTTTGTTTTTTAATGTCTACATACATGCACACTTCCAGTATATATATTTCGTGCTGTATAGAGGAATCTTACTGTCTTAATTGAATCGATGAGGAAGGTTTGTTAAAGTTTAAGGACTGAAAAGGGAATGCGGTGTAACTGAAGAAACGCATTGGCTAATAAATGTATTATAGCAATAATGAAGTTTCTTGGTGTTAATTAAGATTAGTAATCGTATTCTCAGTAATCAAGCTTATCTATTTATTAGTCCATGTATTGTCTTTCGATTTTAGATTTTGTTTTACAAGAGTCAAATAATAGGGTGGCCTGAAATTGTTGTTGTTTCCAAAGTGATATGTATGTATTTAGAAATTAACAGGCCTACGCATACTCAACGGTACATTCAACCTTGAAAAGGATGTAGCGAAACAAATATTTCAGTCTGTTTATGAGTTTGTTTTTTTTTCTCAGGAAATAATAAAGATATATACTCTGACATACATACATACATAGCGAGAGAATCACATGATTGTAAGTATACACGCATTTAAATTAGTGGATTGTAAAGTTAGTGAGGTATAGCCGTACCTTGTTTCCAATATTCTTTACAATTGACTGCGGTAGATTTTCCCAAAGTCTTTGAATGCCTTTTTCGCTTATCCAAATTTCAAACCTTTTTGCATCATCGACTTGTGGTAAGTCGACTGGAAAAGGTATCGATGAAGGTAGACGAGGAATTGTATTGTTCTTCCACAATACAAACTAAAATTAAGTTAATTAATGTTCTTTAGCATATGGGCAGGGATAATACGGCAAATAAATCTCAATCTGTGATATTTCTGAAGCAATAATAATAACACGAATTCATTTTTTGGGACGTATACTATCGTTCTAAGTGAATTGAGACAGAAAATAAAAATTGACAATTGCATTGTTTACATATCATTAACATTTAATCAACCAAGGGGTATTACTCACATGTCACTGGTTTAATTCATTTCAATTTAATTAAGTAAAATTCATCCAGCGCTACCCTCAGAACATTTTATGTTATATAAAGTCGTTTAAACATTTAAATTCATTTTACCAAATCAACATGCGACACAAACTGTAAACAAATAGAGCAGTACGGAAGAAAGACGTTGCAATAGTAATACAAATTGAAGTATAAAAAACTTGAATTTGAACAGATGTTCACATTATCCACATCTTACACGCTTAAACAGAAGTTCATATTATCCACATGTAACGCACTTAACAGACGTTCACATTGGGTACGCCTCGGGCAGATAGTCCAGCAAACGAGAAACTACTTAAGCCCAGAAAACCCAAGGGCATGTAGATTTGATCTTCTACCCAAAATCCACAAACAAGGAAACCCGGACAGACCTATAATCTCCGGTAACGGGCAGCCCACAGTAAGTATAGCAGAATATTTGGATCATTTTATGAGACCACATGTCCACAAATTACCATCATATCTTCATGATACGAAAGATTATCTCATAAAAAGCAAAGCAAGCGAATCATTACTGCCAGATACATTGCTTGCTTCCTTAGACTTCACATCTTTGTATACTAACATACCGCATACAGAAGGGATACACGCGTGTAGAGAAGCATGGGAAACAATAACTGTAGACAATCCACCCACACACTTCCTAGTCCAACTCCTGGAGCTTGTCCTAAAACTCAATAACTTTGAATTTAATGAAGAAAATTACCTCCAAATCAATGGAACCCCAATGAGTACAAAAATGGCCCCTTCGTATGCTAATATTTTTATGGGAAAACTGGAGGGTCAACTTTTAGCATCGGTTGAACTTACACCATACCAGTGGGTACGCTTTATCGATGATATAGAAATGAAGTGGCAACATGGAAGAGAAAGTCTGGATGATTTCATATCAAAGGCAAACAACTACCATCCTTCAATAAAATTCACGGCAGAACTCTCCAACTCAAACCACGTTTTCCTGGACACAACAACCAGACTGGTAGAAAACAAACTCCATACAGACATCTACTCGAAACCAACCGACAAATACCAGTATCTCCTCCCAACCAGCTGTCTTTCAAAACACTGCATTAGGAACATCCCAAATAGCCAGACACTGAGGATACGCAGAATTTGCCCCGATGATGAAACATTCCTAAAAAGGTCTGAAGAGATATCTAAACATTTAATTTACCGAGGCTACGACAAAGACCAGATTGCGGAGGCAACCCAAAGGGCTAAACAAACCAACCGCGATGACCTACTAAAATATGGAGAGAAGGAAAAGGCTGGTAGGATACCATTTATCCTGACCTACCATCCGGACAACCCCAAAGTAGGTAAAATCATCGCGAAACACTGGCCCATCGTGGAATCGTCGGACGCACTAAAGTTAATCCTTCCGAACAAACCTGTAGTAGTTTACCGGAGACTAAAAATCATCAAGGACATCCTAGTCAGGGCGAAGCTAACGCCAATCACTAGTCAAGACCACCCTAGTCAATCTGGCTCCTGTGGCGATAAAAGATGAAAAACCTGTCAACATATGATAGAGACCAGGACATTTTCTAGCACAGTGACTAGAGAAAAGCTAAACATACATGGTCCAAACAAAATGTAATTTCTTTCATCACATGTAAGATCTGTAGCCTTCAGTAGGTCGGAGAAACTGAAAAGCTACACAAAAGGATCAACCTTCATAGATCTAATTGGATAACAAAGAAGCTGCACAGAAGCCCGGTCGCAGAACACTTCTCCTCCCCTGGCCACACTTTCAGTGATATAACACTAATTGCAATTGCTAACAACCCCAAATGGAGTTCCGAAACCAGGAAAGAAAAGGAATCTTACTGGATATGCCGCCTTAGAACATTGAAACCAAGCGGTTTAAACGAAGAATAATAGAAAAGGACAGCCATGCACAAATAAAACTATCTTTTGCAGCCGACACATTTTCTTTGAAATAATTATCTAAATTTGCTTAATAGCCTACAATTACTACTATAACAATGAAATATCCGGGATATAATTTGCGCTTATATAAATGTGGGTAAAATAACAGATGTCGTTATGGCTAATCGATTTCTACGACAATACAAATATTTTCCAGTATCCACAACAAGTTGATATAAACTAGTTGAAACATAATAAATTTAAAGGTTTAATTTCTGTAGAAACAGCCTTGTAAAGTTTTGCAAACATTACGGTTTTTCTGTTTTATTTGTTTGTCTTGTCTATGTTTTGTACATGCCTTTGAAAAGGACTCATTAAGAATTGAAAGCGCTCAGGCTAGTTAAGTACTAGTTTTGCATTGTTCGTTGTCACTTTATTGCATTTATCTTAAACAGTCCCCCACACACGCGATCCCTTGCTGGATCCAGTGCACTTGAAAGGACTGTTATTCGCCATATGATTTGTATTCTTTATATATATATATATATATATATATATATATATATATATATATATATATATGATAAGAACTTCGGTTGGAAACCTTGTACGATCGAATCATATCTTGATCTACGAATAGGACATTTTCATATGGCGGTGAATCTACTTATCTATTTATTGATGTACATCCCAATATTTTGAAGGGATTCCTAAATCGACCGAAGTGATAACTCCTTTCTTTCTCTATATCAAATATTAAATTTATTAAATGCGTCTATGGTACATATTGTATCGCTATTTAAGTATCAGCTTGAAACAATTTAAAAGGACTATTCCTCGAATTTTTAAGGGCTAATATCTTTACTAGAAAAGTGAAATGATTAGTTTCTTACGTTCAAAATCATGATGAGCGCGAAGGAAGCGACTGAGTCCTTTACTAATGAGATGGTTCCTCGTCAAAAAGAAACGATGGGCAAGGGTGCATTACGTCACTATAAGCTGATTAATGGTCAACACATCTTGTATGTTAAATCGCCTAAATTATCAACGATGAAGGGTAAGTCAAGAGGGAGACCGAAGTATCAAGTGGTGGAAAATGACCGCTAGAAAGGCTTCATAATACAACCTATGCAGGAGGCCCCAGTCTCAGAAGTAAGCTTTACCTTTAAGCCGTCCTTGTCATAATTTTTATTAAAAGATGTTTCCTTTTGGCACTGAATGATATTACTAGTCCCCTTCGTCGCTTGTTTGCCATCCATCCTTGACAATATAATATGCATGGTGTAGTAAAGGTCGGGTCGAGAACGCTCATTTTTTTTTTACAATTTCTTATTTTAACTGAATACCAACCGATTTAATGTCCCAAAACTCTGGAATATCCACTTGCTGAGCAATTGTGTACACAGAGAGATGAATTTGCATTTCTTCCTGTAAATATCTTGAGTCTGTCTGGGTGTCTATAAAATTGAAGTATAAAAAATAAAACAGTTGCCGTGACAGAAATAAGAAAAAGAAGAGGAAGACTCCGACGACGATGAATAATTATTACCCCGCTAATACTTTGACTTTGTCATTGATGTTCATATTATCTTTATTATTATTCATGATCGTCTTGTGTTTTTTATATTATACGTAGTAATATTTGCGATGGATGAGGCAGTGGTAGAACAATAGATTTAGTTAAAGATTATGGTGACAGCAGTAATAGATGTAGCATCTACAGATTTTTTAACGCCATATCACCCATAGATCGATAGATCAATCAGTCAATTGTCTGATTGATTTTGTGATTGTTTTGACGAATCTTAATTCTATTAGAATTTGTATTTTTGAACTTACCTGGATATTCATAAGTAATTTGAAAGATGCTGTCTATTTTATGTCGAACCAACTCAAATACCTGGTTAAAGAAAGTAAAGAGATTTTGTAGCATCGATTCTACATTTACAAATAAAAAATAAAACTCAAAACACCTGGCTAAAGAAAAGTAAAAAGATTTTGTAGCATCGATTCTACATTTAAAAATGAAAAATAAAGTTCCTCAGTTAACAATATGTCTTCTACAACGAGCGAAATAGAATGGATTATATATATATATATATATATATATATATATATATATATATATATATATATATATATAGAGAGAGAGAGAGAGAGAGAGAGAGAGAGAGAGAGAGAGAGAGAGAGAGAGAGTAAATTTCCTTTAGATAAATTTTGCCCAGACCAACCTATCTTTGAACTGATTACACTGGTTTACAGCCAAATTGCTTCCGAAATAAATGTAGAAATGTAGTCAGTCTATACTAATTCTGAGTAACTGAGAACGAAAATGATGCTAAAAATTGTGAATTGGCTCTAGTTTTTAAGCTATGATACTGGGTCAGTGTATACGACCCTTGACTTGGGAATGGCGGAGGATAAGTGAATTATAAAGGGAAGGGACCTCAGTTTAAACCAGAAATGACTAAAATGCATCTTTGACTGGATCAATGAATAAATCGATGACTGGGTTTGGACAGTACTTGCTTTTTAGGCAAAACAATGAATGATGCAATCTGAAGCTGGTATTGCGTCATACATATGAATTGCATTATGCTTTTCCTAGAAGTGTTAGATGATGCAATCATAACTAAGCTTACATCACTCTGCTGAACAAATTGCTCTTTATCAGCTCTAGAAATCATACAGTGTCGTGCTCTCTTATTTGTCAATGTTTGATTTTTCAAAGGGACACAATTTTGTTTAGCCAAAGTGAACAGAGATGCATCGTACTTGTGTGAACAATGCAGAGATGCATCGTACTTGTGTGAACAATGCAGATAACTTATGCTATGTTTGTGGTGAAGTGACTCTTGCATCACAAACGCGCAGTATAACCACTATGGCTAAGAAAGCCTATCACCTTTATTTTGGCTGCAAAATTGGAGATCAGGACAAGATGTGGGCCCCACACATATGTTGCAACACTTGTGCAACAAATCTTCGGCAGTGGTTGAACAGGAGAAGGAAATATATGCCTTTTGCAGTGCCAATGATTTGGAGAGAGCCAACATATCATATCAGCAATTGTTATTTCTGCATGGTGCCTCCAGTTGGAAAAGGTGCGTCAAAGAAGAAAAAATGGACTGTGCATTATCCAAACATTTCATCAGTTATACCACCAGTACCCCACGGAGAAGGACTGCCGGTCCCTGATGCACAAGAATCATTCTCACTCGAGTCAGACGAGAAAGAGAAAGAGGATGAAACTTCTAGCCCTGAACCATCAATGTCACATGACTCATATTTTCTCCCATCCTCCTCCTCTGAACTACACCTCATAGCACGAGGTGAAATGAATGACCGTGTCAGGGATTTGGAACTATGCAAGAGGAAGGCAGAGCTGTTGTTCTCCAGACTACAGCAGTAAAATCTCCTGCTAGGTGATGTTAGGGTTTCCATGTTCCGTGACCGTCAAAAGGATCTTGTCCCATTCTTCCTTCATGGAAGGAGATCTTGTTGCCTGCAACAACATCGATGGTATAATGGCAGCCCTCAACATCGTTCACGATCTAGGTGAGTGGAGACTGTTCATTGATGCATCGAAGACGAGTCTTAAATCTGTTTTGCTGCTTATTGGCAATGTTTTGCTATCAATTCCAGCTGGCCATGCAGTCCATATGAAGGAATTTTATGAAAACATGAAACAACTTTTGAGGTGCATAAACTATGACCAACATCAGTGGCAGCTTTGTGGCGATTTGAAGGTTCTTGCTCTCTTGCTTGGTCTGCAAACTGGATACACAAAGTACTGCTGTTTTCTCTGCTAATGGGATAGTTGTGAGAGAGATTTCCACTACATCAAGAGAGATTGGCCACCCCGACAGTCATTGGATTCTGGGAGGAACAGTATTCAGCATCCACCACTTGTTGAATCAAGGAAGCTTTTGTTACCACCCTTGCACATCAAGCTGGGTCTGATGAAGAACTTTGTAGAGGCCATAGACAAAACACAAGCAGCTTCCAAATACCTCCGTGGAAAATTTCCAAGGTTAAGTGAAGCCAAGATAAAGAAAGGTGTCTTTGTTGGTCCTCAGATTCGTGATCTTCTTCGACATGATGCATTTGACCGAGCACTACGTGGCAAGGAAACGACGGTTAGTTGCAATACATTTTCTAGGAAACAACAAATTGTTGGTGGAAAACCTCCTCAGGGCATATAAAAAACTTGGTTGCAACATTTCACAAAGATACATTTTTGCACTCTCATCTAGACTTTTTTCCACTGAACTGCGAAGCAGTGAGCGACGAGCACGGCGAGCTATTTCACCAGCACATTCCAACGACGGAGAAACGTTATCTGGGTAAATGGAACCAATCAAAGCTTGAAGACTATTGCTGGACAGTGACAAGAGATATTCCATTTAATGAATGCAAAAGATAAGCGAAGAAGTGCCGAGTAGACACTGAATAAGGACTAAACTATGTACTTACATATACATAATATTTTTGCCTTTTGTTTCATAATACATTTTATTTATATAACCCTTTTGTTGTTTTTTAAAGTGTTACATAAACAGGACAGGTGAAATATTATTATGTAAAAGCAATCATAAACACATGAAAAGACCTAGGTTTACAATTTATGATTAAAACTCTACTATCTACACAATACACATAGACGTACAGCGTAAAAGCTTAAATATCTTGGAAACATACCCAGTAAGTTGTTTTAATTGTCATGTTTGAATTCAGCACATCAAAATCTGTAATAAATATTACATTTTATCTCTGAAGCAGACGACTTCTAAAAAAATTGTAGACCTGTGTTTCATAACTTTGTTTCTTAATGGTGTTGACGCCATTGGTACAAGCTAATAATGTCTTAATAATGTGTTATTAGGGGACTTCATTCATTGAGTTATATACAAGGGTCTATTTCGCAAGACTGGTTTTATGTGCTTTTGTCACTTGAACACAATTGTTGTTTCAAGAAATCACTCGAACAACTGAGCAAATCGCGATTATTGCAACCTGTTGTAGGTCCTATGTTATGTATATTTAAATTATATTGCGTGCTTAACTTTTAATTCCATGATTTTAAATTGTAAACATTATGTTTACATAGCATTTGAGGTCGAGGTCAGTCTTTTTTACAATTAAAATAGGTTTTTCCGTTGAAATGCATCACTTTCTTTTGCGACATGGGTCAAGCGAAAATTTATATAAATAGATACTTGATAAACAAATAACTCATTTCTGTTTTAGGTCAGTCTAAGGGAATAAGAGTTTAAATTTGTGTTGTTGAAATCAGATATGTTACATAAAATGTTGGTTTCGTTTTCTTCTGTAATACCTATAAGTCGTAACGCCTGAAAATATCAGTAATATATTTTCTCATATTTTTCCTGGAGATCTGATGCCAATGAAGAATGCTAATTGTACGCAATAGCGAACAACACTAAACCCTATATAGAAAATAAAACGTTGGTTAAATCCAGCCATATGGGTTTCGAGTATGGATAGATTATAATGTCGGAGTTAACGATAAACATGCATAGATGCGATTTTGAATGTTATATATAAAACTGGTAAAATCTGATAATCCATTATTTGCATGCTCCAAGCAACATATTTTGACGACTGAATGACGAAATATTTCTTTCTTCACATGCCAGTTTCAGTGGCAAAAGGATATGTTAGACAAAATATTGACCAATTTAGCCAAGTTAACAGCTAGATCATATCATTTTAAAATGTCAGTTTTGAAGAAGCTGCATCACAGACGTTAAAAACGTTCTAGTTTGAAGACACTATATTGGACAAGAGCTGCCTGATACAAGTCAGAAACTTACAATACTAAATCTTGAAAGTTATCACTTGTGGCAAACACTGTTTTGCACAAGATGAACCTTACAAGTTTTGACAAATGAAACAATCTTAAAAAAAAAAAACAACTTGCCTGTCGTGAATTAGAAGCTTACCAGTTTTAATAAAGCACATGTAATTTGTTTATTACAGCCGTTTGACAAAAGCTAGAAACATATTTTACAAGGTTTAACTAGGCACTCTCCAGTTTTGACAAAAGCTCTGTAACACAAATTTAAAAACTTGTTACTTTTAAGAAGACAATTACCACTTTCGACAAGAGTTGCCTGACACACGTTTCGTTGAGGAAGTCATTCAGGGATTCTGAACCTGTCACTGTCCCATGTAATGTTTTCTGCCCAAACCTCAGTGTCTTGTACACACCTACGACAGAAAACAAACACTGTACATTTAAAGAACTTTTCCATTTTATCCCCTGTTATTTTGATATTTCGTGTTTTACATTCTTCCTTCGTCTCTTTCTTATTTATTTTCTTTCTTTCTTTCTTTCTGAATTCATTAAGTCATTAAGCCATTCCTTTTCGTTTTTCCATTCTTTATGTCATTCTTCATCTTCTAATTCAATCGTTCATAATTCAGTTTATACTACGCTAGTCAAAGAAGGTACTGTTGATATCAGTGTGTATACACAAAACTGCAAAGAAAGTGTTTCATATGGTGTAGGAACACGGCAAGACCGTCAGGCCGAGACTGATTCATCAGCAAGATCAGCCTAGTTTTCTTTCCCTGCCTCAGAACAAAAAGCACAAATGGGCTTGGTATTTATTACCTATCCCCTCGCTTACAATTTCTAAATATTTTTAGCTTTACTGTATGAATTAAATGCAAAATGAATTTCGATTCATTAAAGTTCGATTCACTGCGTCTAAAAATATCTACCCGCAGAAGTAGTGTAATGGGATAGTATACGGACAATGGGAATTAGCATTACATACCCCCCGGGACTGTATACGGACAAGATTTATACGGACAAAAAATCACCCTGGGACTGTATACGGACAATGGGAATTTTGTATAGCGACTAGCACACCCTGGGACTGTATACGGACAATGGGAATTTTGTATAGGGACAAGAGGAATGGCACAGGTAGGGTGACGTCACGGTACTGGACACTTGCAACAATGTAGCAAGTACTGTGACGTCATGCCACCTGTGTCATTTCTATATAAAGTTTGAATCATTCGCGTTCGTATTTGTGGATATTATAATATTATACCCAAATTATACAACTGACTAAAACAAATTTTGGATAAGAGAATAATGTTTTTGAGTTAAAAGATAAAGTATACAATCGAATAAATTTTTTTAGGCAAGAAAGAATAAATCTTTTCGAGGCAGTGGAGTGGCCCTGAAAAGGGCCTTTGGTTTTCTTCTTTGTCTTCTTCTAAGTTCTTCTATTCCTCCACCAACTTCTTATTTTCTGTCCTACACTTTTTTCTTCTTCTCATTCTTTTCCTCCTCCTGTTTTTCCTTCTCCCCCTCCTGTTCCTGTTTCTTCCTTTTTTCATTTTCTTCTTCCTTTTCTATATTTTCGTTCTACTCCTTCATCCTCCTTTTGTCTTCTAAATCTTCCTTTTCGTCCTTTTCAATTCTATTCATCTCATTTAATATCTCCTTTCCTCTCTTTAAATTGTTGATTTCCATAGCCAGTCTGTGCGGGCTATAAGCCCCAAGTTGCATTCTAAGTAGCATCTCCTCCACCATGCCTAGTGTGTCTACCACCTCCTGCAATCTTATCATTCTCTCCATGTTGCTAGCCATTTTCTATATTCAGCGTTGAATGGCGCGAATGACGAACGCTATGCTTTTATATACTTCAAGCACGGACGTGAACGAAAACATCCCTTACACTCACTTCACATATTATTTACTATCCACACCAA
Organism: Megalonaias nervosa; assembly: GCA_016617855.1. Lineage (NCBI taxonomy): Eukaryota > Metazoa > Mollusca > Bivalvia > Unionida > Unionidae > Megalonaias > Megalonaias nervosa. Next base: position 40,628 of record JAECUM010012927.1, read on the forward strand.
CGAACGAGAATGCATTAAACACACACCTATTTACTATCCACACCAACGAACGAGAATGCATAAAACATACCATATTTATTATCCTCACCAACGAATGAGAAAGCATAAAACACACACCTATTTACTATCCACACCAACGTACGCGAATGCATAAAACATACCATATTTACTATCCACACCAACGTACGCGAATGCATAAAACACACACCTATTTACTATCCACACCAACGTACGCGAATGCATAAAACATACCATATTTATTATCCTCACCAACGAATGAGAAAGCATAAAACACACACCTATTTACTAGCCACACCAACGTACGCGAATGCATAAAACATATCATACTTACTATCCTCACCAACGAACGAAAATGCATAAAACACACACCTATTTACTATCCACACCAACGAACGAGAATGCATAAAACACACCATATTTACTATCCTCACCAACGAACGAAAATGCATAAAACAGACACACTATACTATCCTCACAAACGAATGCGAACGCAAACACACACACACACACACACACACACACACACACACACACACACACACACACACACACACACACACACACACACACACACATCAGTAAAGAAGCGAGTGTTTATAGTCACACTACTTCACATTCACACCAATTGGCAAATTGAATAGTATCTCTTTTCTAGAGATCCGGTTAGCCCTGAGAAGGGCTGTTTTTCTAACTCCAAATGCACCTGGTTAATGGGGACACCTTCCAGGCCGGGCACCACGCACACAACGTCTGCTCCAGTCATTCTCCCAATTGATTTGTCTAGTTGGAAGTGCAGAGTGGGGTTCTAGCCTCATCATCCCAGTTTTCACTCTGAGGGATGGTGAAGACTTCCCTCTGTCTTCTATGCTGCAGCCGGGAATGATGTTGCTGACGCTGCGGATCCCAATCTTGCCGCTGTCTCTCCAACTCTTCCATAATCTCCTCCCAGTTTTCCATCTGGGGGACAGCAACTATTGGTACAGATGGTAGTGGTTGTGGTTGTGGCTGTAGCTGATGTTGAGCTGGTAGTGCCTGTGGAGGTGTCCTCACCTCAGGCTTCACCTCACACTTAGGCCTCATCATGAGGTGTGGCAGGATCCTTTCCTTCTTCTCTTTCTTCTTTATCCTCTTCTCTTCCTCCTCTTTTATTCTGGATTCCTCCTGTATTGCCTCCTTAGTCAGCTTGTCTAAAATATGTCTGGCATACTCCAGGTGCATTTGGAGTTCCAACAATTTACTTATTCTGCACATTCTTTATAGTTGTCTCGGTGACGAAGGGTAGCCAGACTGACGATCGTGTCGCTTTATATGCTTGAAGCACGGACGTGAAGGTAAACACCCCCTAACACCAAAACGTACCATCACATCAAACGCGCGGACCTAAAAGAAGCTCTCACGTTGACTTTTTACTTACAAACACAGACATGCACGATTTGACAAGACAGAGAAAGTTAAGTGCTTACAGACACACTTCTTTTTTTAAACATACACACATCGACACAGAAATTGGTTTTGGCAATTTGAATTAGTATGTCTTTTCGAGAGTATTGGGGTAGCCCTTAAAAGGGCTGTTTTTTGTTGACGGGGAGTGATGGCAATCTTTTTTACTGTCTAAGATTGCGTCCCCGTCTGGGAGCAGGCTTTCATATACGATACGGTCTGCTTCTGCGGAAAGAGCAGGAGAACTCTTTGGTGTCCACACGGCAGTCGACAAAACCTCTGTTTGGTTCTTGTTGCTGCTGCTGCTGTTGCTGCTGTTGCTATTGTTGTTGTTATTGGTGCTGTTCTCTCTTCTTCTGAAGTCTGTACTTCTCTGTCCATTCTTCTTGTTCTTTCTTGATTTCTTCTCTGAAGACCTCTTCTATCAGGTCTTGGGCTATGGCTAAAATCCTGACATTCTCTATCTCTTCAGGCTTAGGTATCAGGTTTAGCCTGACACGATGTAAATTGACGTAAGCTTCGTTCAGCTTGGCTAGTCTGGAAGGCATGTTCTTAGGTTGACGAGTCAACAGTGGATGGCCAGACTGGAGACCAACCCGCTTTATATGGTTCAAACGCGGACGCGATAGAAAACATCCCTACTAGGGTTTTTTGTTGGGTCGAAACGTTATGATAGCGAAATGTCATTGTGAGGGATAGAGAGAAGTCAAAGAGCATATATTCACAGTTTTTTTGAAAACAAATGACAGACACATGTTTTCAAAACACAACATTTTTATTCAACAAACAATGAATCACTAACAATTAACAATAACATCAAATAAACTATTTTTGACAAGGTGGACAACGTTGAGGCAATTGATGTAAACTACGTTTCCTAGCTAAAGACAAAAGATAGCCATAATGGTCACAAAACCATCGATCTACTTTCTCATTGTTTCTAGAAGAGTTACTATCAAAATAAGTCACTAAATGTTCTAAAGGATATCCAAGACTGCGTTGATGAAGAAAATACACACAATATTGTCCACACACCATAGAATCTGTGCCTTGTAATTTCACATTATTGTATCGTGTCGTCTGGGCATTTCTTCTCATAAAGTCGATGATGTCGTCTTCCAAAGGGGGTAATCCATACGAATCAACATACTCCACACAATCCTCTTGAGGGAAGTAGACGGCGTCCCAGTGAGTTCCTGGGAGATGACTGTCGTCCGTGTTGATGACATAAGCTTGATGGTCTTGAGGTTTGCGATGAGGTAGTTCATCTTTAGCGCACACGACAGGATTCCAAGAAACAGTGTACGAACTGTTGTTCAGAAGGTAATAAAGTTCCCAGGTATCCATTTTTTCTATTTTTTTTTTCACAGGTAATGATAAGTCATCAATTCAATTCTGACTTTTTGTTTGAAAAGCTCTGTCAGGTAGCCGTTTCTTCGCCTCGTCTCCGCACGCTGGGCTAAGAGAGATTCGATGGGTTAGATCTTTAGAGTAGTCAATAGAGGCAGGAATGATTAAACAAGTGTTTATACCACTCATGAAACACTGCTTCTTCCGAGATGAGACTCCAAGCTTCGTCCAGATACTCGTCCAATTTTTCTTCTTGAGTCATCATAGAACATTAATCGTGTTGAATTTGACTGGGACGATCGTTTTGACATCCATAGCAATCTTTCCTACTCAATTCCATAATTTTATCCGCCAGGTATTTGGCAAAACACGACACTAAATGTTGTTCTTGTTCTGGCCATCTGGACTTGACCACTACCTTGTCCTCTTCGTCTTGGTCTTGGGGTTCTGTTTTCACGCTATCCTCCCATTCCATGTCCATAAATTTTCTACAGTTCAAAGAGGGGTAAGAGTCTTCCATAGTTTCTAATAGTCTAGAATGACTTCTCTCAAACTGTTGATTTCTATGGTATTGTCGAATTCGGCATACAAGATGACGTTGACCATCTCGGTGAGAGCTTCTGCAAACTGAAGTTCCACACGCAGTTGACCGGATTTTATAGGGTGGAAATGTCCCTCGTCACTGCCGTGGTCTGGAGTGAAATCAAAGGTGCACAAAGTGTAACCTCCTACATAATCTTCGTACGAAATACCGTGACTGGTGTTGGTTGCTAGCTGTCCGGTAGCTTCGTACAGGAACAAGTACGATCTCAAGTAATTTTTCTGGGTAAAGTTAGGTTCGAAGGGTCTGGTACACAAGGTCTTGCCATCGCGACTGACCTCGATCTTGGACACTCTGTAGTGCTTAAACTGGAAAGGATTTTGATCGTGGGCTCCGTTGAGGGCTGTACTGCTGACGATACCAACGATTAAACGTTTGGGTAACTGTCCTGGAACAGATGATCTTCGATCTTGGATCGGAATACAGCAGCAATGGTGAACGTTTTCACTTCTACACGTCGTATCTGATACTTGGCGGTCGTTCCGCTCAATGTGTGACTGATGTCGTTTCCCGCTTTAGGTAACACTTCTACGCGACGCAAGTAAAGTCTGGCTTCTTGGATGATGGTTTTGTACTCGTTGGCATGAACCATCAAATGGAAAGCGACACTGCTGCAATTGAGTCTCAGGCGAATATTCACTCCGTTGAGGAAATACTTGTCTTGCAACCACATGTCCAAATGCAAGAGATCCATCAGTTCTAAACTACCACCTTGCAGGATTTTCTTTCGACGGTTGTTAAAACCCACATTGAGAGGATTGTCATCTGCTGTCAGGGTTGTGTCGTTATACGTGATCTCACCTGGTATGTCAGGTTTCCATACCACGCAAGCATCTAGATGAGTGTTCATGGCCTATTTTCCCTACGTCAGGAGATTTTCTAGGTACGCTCGGTAAGGGTAAGTATCCATGCTGCTGCTGACCAGTTTGTTATTCAAGTACAAGTCCACTTCGCTGAACAAGGAATGCATAAAATTGTTGACGGGAGCTACTCTGGCATCGGCACCCGGATTGGTGTTGTCCGTTTTGATCACTTTCAGTTTCAGGTACATGTAACTGCTATTCAGATCGATGTAATATTCGGGTTGTCCTTTGATTTCAAACTCGATGGGAGCTGAATCCGTCAAAGAGGAGACGGGATGAAATTCGACCCATTGGGATTCTTGCATCGTCATCATGGTGGGTGGCATGGCAAACAGTTCCAGTTCCGACTTGGAACAAGCGCAAGCCTCTTGATGAATCATTTTCCTTTTTTAAATAATCAAAAACGTCTAACTCTCTGACGGTTTTTCTTTTCTTAGTCTTTCTAGCTCTAGGGGTGTGAAGTCCTCTGAAGGGGTGTTTTCGTCGTCTTTTCTGCCTTGTCCTTGCTGTGGCGTCAGGGAAGCAGGAATGCCTGACTCGTCGGCCCAAAATGTCTTTGCCTGTTTGAAGCAATACATTTTTGCCTGCTCTCAAGAAAGCTTCTTTGGGGTTTTGTTTGTCAATGATGACATTTTGGAGAAATTCTTTACCTTGCATCAATGCGGAATCTTTCAAGGCATGCAATCCCCGTGTCACCATCGGTTTCAAAACGGGAGCCACCGAATGAAAGGCTTATTTTAGTATATCTCCTAAACCATGTACTCGCTGTCAAGCGACTCCTTGGTACACAGGATACATGACTGACATAGGGTTAGAGTAATCGTTTTAGAAAATGGAGTTTCACTGTGACTTTCATTTTGGTGAATGAAATATTTTGTCCCAGATCTCCTTTTATAGTAATGTTGACAGTGTCGAAATACGACTTACTGACTGGTAAATAGTGAGGATGAACAAATTCGTGGTGAACATCATTGGTGTTTCCACCTTCCTCGTCAGCAGCCGTGGCAGAATCCACTTTGCAAGGAATGACACGTTGTACTCCACCACATCGGAATACACAAACATCAAATTCAGTCCTTGGTTCATTTCTACAGGGATCGAAAATATTTCGCAAAATCCAAGTTACTGGTCATGGCTGGTATTTCGTTTTTCATCTTGATGAACTTGGTGTCTCCACCCAAAATGTCATACAATTCAGGACAAAATGTAATGGCCAATACTTCGTCCTCTGAAAATTTCATCATTAGGCGACGAGCTATTTTGTGGCACTCGATCGTGACACTTCTTCTGGCTTTCTCCAAGGCTTTACCAAACATGAAATTGAGCCTGTCAGCAATGTCGTTCACCAAATGTTGACCACTAAAATAATAGGCCGCAGGAATTTTCAACAGATAAGTGGTTCGTTTAGTTTTGGGGTCTTGTGATTTCATATTGTCAGCTACACTGGCGCGTTCATCCATGGCTTGTTGCACTTGTTTGTCATAAACTTCTACCGTAAAAGTGTTTTCATTTTCGACGATGTTTTTCATTTGTGTAGGGTGAATCATTTCGACCAAAGCCACTTCCCAATGGGTTTCGTGATCCAGTTGGATGGCTTGAGGTAATCTGGCCGAGAAACAGCACAAAGTGTTATTGGGAAACACCTCCATATAACTGTCACTGGGTAACGTGAAGTAAAATTGGTTGTTCATAATTCCAGAGTTCTAGTGTCCGAGGAGTCACTGGAAGTCAGAGGAATGTCTAAAAGAGGATGGTTAGGGTGACTTTTGGAAGGGGGACTAACGTTGGACACAAGACTCCCGTTGTTGTTTCCGTTCGAGTAATATTTCAGAGACGGATTGGGAAGAAGGTAACCAATGCAACTGCTAAGTAAAATGGTCCACAATTGTTTGTCTCCTTGTTGCAAACTCAAATTGGCAATGGCAGCACCGATGACACAATACACCACAAAGATTTGGCAGAAAAAGACGATTTGCGTTTTAGGCACACGATCTCCACACCACACCCACAAGGGTTGCTTTTGTAGATCTTGCAGAGAAGAACTGGGGGAAGGAGTGGTCACTGCAGTAGCTGAGGCTGTGTTGAAGGGCATGGTAGTCACTTCTTTTTATAGTCGATGAGTTGCGAAGCGTCGATCCAAGAGTCAAAACTGGGAGGATATCCTTTCCAATGTACTTTGACTTCTTTGACACGTCGTTTTCCCATTTTACGAGTTTTTCGATCGAGAATGCTTTCTGTCTCGTACACGTCGTCTTCTGTTTTGGTTACACGTTGTAACTCAGGCAAGTAAAACGTTCCTTTTAACACTTCCCCGTTCATGTCTTCCAATTTATAGAGACACGAAACAATTCAGTGGTCCAGTTGGGTAAGTAAAAATTTGTCGAAAGTGCGTTTGGTTTTGCCAATGCGCACCCAATCTCCTGATGTCAACACTCCACCTTTCTTGGGGACAGTCACTGTTGGGGACGTACCAAACAGACGCTCGAAGACGGCCACTTCGTTGTCAGCAATCACTTCTTGGGGGGTGGGGGTGGGCACGTCCAATGCTCTGATGGAAAGATTGGTTGTACGATTGGACGAGGTGTGGCAAGACGTCGATGTACTTGAGAGTGTGTTGATGCGTAAAATATTTCCACATGCGTTCTTTCAAGGTGCGTTGAAAACGTTCCACGATGCTGGCTTTGGTTTCGGGATTCTCTGTGGTGAAAAAATGAATGTCACGTTTCTTCAATTCTTTTTGGAAAGCTTGGTTCAGAAATTCGGTGCCTTTGTCAGTTTGCTATCGAAGAGGGTGACGGACCGCTTTGTTTCAACACCAGTTTGAGGGCTTGCACTAACTCACTGTTCGATTGGAAGTCAATGGTACAACATAAGCAAATTTGGAAACGACGTCGATGACACAAAACAAATATTTGTAGCCACGATTGTAGGTGGCCAAATGAGAGACATCGGCTAAATCGACTTGCCATTGATGATCGGCACCCTCCACTTGGGTGCGACTTCTGGAAAATTTTCGTCGAATGGGTTTGTGTAAGGTGTACGTGGCTGGTTCTTGTAACCATCGTTGCACATGAGGTAAAAGGATACTTTTCAGTCGAGTTTTGGCGGCACGATAGAATTTCTGAACTCCTCCGTAACCTGCGGGATGGGCTGGATCGTAGTAATGCTGGCTAACACCTTCTCCATTTTTTAATAAGTGATCCAATCTTCACTGATGCTACTCTGGTCTTTTTGTGGTATTTTCTTGGTTTGTAATGCTTTGCGTGTCCGACGAGCAATAGGTGTTGAGGAGGACGGTGTTTGATCAGAGGTAATCAGTTCTTGTTTCACTTCTGTCTTGGCTTTCGTTTTCTCTTCTGAGGAAGAAGGAGTAGACATCATCTTTTTAATCCAACCAATTCTGGATGTAGGTGTTGTTGTTAACTTGCGTACTTTTTCTGGTGGAGTTTGAAGCTCTTCTTCTTTTTCTGTCTTGATCACTGGGACTAGTGGTGGTGGACTTTCTGTCTTGACCATTGGAGGTGGTAGTGGTGGTGATGCACTTTTCATCAAGGCCTTAAAATCTTTCAGAGTGGGTTGAGTTGTTTCGTCTAAAGCTTTTTGGTGAAAGAGTTTCAGACGTTGTAACCATTGCGAGTTTTCCGTTTCTGACAAATCGCTGCGATCCATCAACGATTGAAACTCGTGTTGTAACTGGGACATTTCGGTCAAATGAGGATTGGGAGGTAAATAAGGGGTTCGTTGTTCTTGCCAACGATGGTATTCCATCCATCGTTTGTAAGGCACTAAAGCTAGTTTTCGTCCTTCCATCGGATTTCAAGGATCACGTCTGAGATCTTTTAACTCCAAAGGTCCCTTTTATCTTCTTGGACCTTTTTATCTTCATCCTCCCAGGATGTTTCCCAATGCTCCTTTCAGCAAGGGTCCTCCTATTGTTCCCATTACTCCTTTCAGCAACATGGGCAAAAAGGGTAAAATTCCTCCGCGTTGCACCAACATCTTTTTCTTTTGACCAATGGGTATTTTCTTTCGGACCATTTGGCGAAGAACGTGTCGATGTTTGGCTAAGCATTCTTTCTGGTGTTTAGACAAAGGTATTGTGCCTTTCAAGACATTCAGACAACATTCGCACACGGTATCGATGACGTCTTTGGAGGTAGTTTGAATGAGTTTTTATCGCATGGGTGGAGGAGCTTTGGACAGGACGGACAACACGTCCCAATGCTTGTCTAAACGAGGTGGCAGTCCTTTCCTTTTTCCTTTTCCTTTTCCTTTATGGACAGAAGAACGACGATGGTGACGGTTTGCACGTCTTGGAGGGTACATCTTTGGGCGTTGAGCAGCACAAAACACTGATCCCTATCGTTTTCCTCGGGTCTTTATTATACTGGAATGCGATGCCACTGATTGTCTTTACGTCGTATCAACTTGATGACAGGCAACACACGTCGTGCAGGAGTTCGCAACGGACCAAATCGGGACAGTTCTTGCTTGGACAAATCCAGAAACTCTGTAACACACCCGTTCTCTCTTGGACTTTGATTTTGGGGGCAGGTACTGTGTGAGCAGCGGCCACTGCCGCTAAAAAGGAAGAGGGTGTCACCCCTGGAGAAGTTTTTGGAGGTACTCTCTTGCGGGTAGAAGCTGTTTTCTGTGGACATTTCTTTTTCTTTTTCTGAGGCTGTGACCTGGTCTTGACACCGTTGCTCTTTTTCTTTTTCTTCTGGGTACGTTTGGACGTGGCTTTTTTCTTGGGGACGACTTTGGGAGTATTAGGATCCCATTTTAGGAGGGAACGAATGATGACACCTCCTAGAGAACCGCTACCTCCAGGTTTCAAAATGATTTGCTTTTTGATTGAGTGTCGATGCGAGGATCGGCTATCTGCGTCAAGGCGACTTTGTTTCTCTCAAAAAAACGTTTGGTTTGATGTGGAATGTGAATGATGCCTTGCAGTAATTGACGTGCTGTCACAATCGTACGACTTCTTTGAGACTAGCTTCTAAGACACAAGCACGTATTTGTGGATTTTTTTCGCGACTGATATCGTACAAGGCACGAATCAATTTGATGGGAAGATGAGACTGAAGGGACGTCATGTTGACGATGTGTGACACAGAGTCAAAGTGACCGAGGTTTTTATAGACTTTTCTTGGTGATTGTGATTAAGTCGACGAAGGGGACGTGTACACGACAGGCCCTCCGTCTTGGCACCAGTGGTGAAACAGATGGGTAGGAAATCGCAAATAATCGGGAGTGGTGGGTTTTAAATCCACGAGTAAATAAGCGTGTGGGGTTTGAGTGGCATCGTCGTACGCATGAGTCAGCCAAGGCGTTCCTAACTGTTTGGTTAAGACTTGTACTTGCGATTTATCTCTAGGGCTTTTAAACAACACCACGTAATGAGCATTGAGACTGATGGCACGATGGGCTTTTCTTTGTTGAAACAAATTTTGGGTAATGTAAATGACACTGGCATTACGATGATGCCCTTTTGCGCGTAAACCAGAGTTTAATTTCTTCTTCGTCTTCTCCTAACATGTGGTCAAAAATAACCAAATGAGTTTGGCTAGGGTCAGACACGATCCCGTCATCTTCGCCAGGAATGCCTTCCACAAAGACGATGGAATCGCCTTGACTTTCTCGCAGAAGGCTGTACGCCGATTGCCACTCTTTGTAACACCACACGATTCGTTGTGGTGGACAATCGATCAAATGATGTTTATGTTCGACCAAACGTTTGACAAATTCGGTTTTGCCTGAACCGCTAGGTCCGGCAATGAGCATGTTAAAGGAATGCCGAAGATACAAGGCCTCCCAACTAGTCCGATCTACGTGTTCGTCAATGACTTTGACAGTGGAGGAAGAGGGAGTAGAGACAGTAGAGGTTGCCATAGTAGTGTAAGAAATGTCACTTTTGACACGAGGACAGACAAGACAATAGTTTTTATACTTTTTTTCAGGACACGTTTATTGTCATCTATAATTGTGAACGACACGAAAGACAAAAATACATAAAAGCCAAATGGTTAAGTACATGAATAAAAGACACATCAAAACGATCATAGTAGAATATAAACAAGTCTCTGTACAACATTTGTGGTGATCAAGAGGTGAAATCGTACGGGTAGTGTGTAATGTTCTTAGAGTCTCTACACACCTTGGCACAGTCACACAGGAGTCCTCCCGGAATGGCCTTTCGGGGATGTCGATCACCGTCCTGTCCTGAAGAGAGTGGTTTTCCTCGGTCACGACATCTTCTTCTGGCACTGTCACTAACACTGGCTTAAAAGTTACTTTTTTCACTGAACGTTTTAATTTTTTAGGATTACAAATCTTTGGCATAGTGTGCCACTTCTTTTGTCAATGCCTCAAACCCACGACTTTTCCAGTCACGTAGATCTTTCCAGTGAGGGTGCAAGTCACAAGTTACACACACGTCGTCGTACACATCTTCAGTGCCTAAAAGTTGACGAATCTTGTTTTCCCGTAGAGGTTGAGAAGTATCAAGATGAAAGCGCAAAGCTTTGAGCAGAATGAGTCTCTCGTGTACATCTAAAGGGTGCCACTTTCATGTTTTTTGGAGTGGTATGTACTGTTCGTAAAGAGTCCACAAGGAATCAGCTGGTAAACGAAATCCCAGAAAGCAAGTCACTAAGACACACACTACACGTCGACCCCAATTCAATGGACACAGTTCTCGTAATAGACGATCGTAATCCTCCACCGTTTGAATAGTGTCATTGATTTCCTTCCACCGAATCTGTTGTATCACGAATGATAAAGGTCGTGGCATAGTAGTCTGTTTTTATACCTTCTTTGGTGTCAGGTAATAAGTGTACTTTTTGAACAGCCTCGATTTTATTTTAGTACCGTACCAAAAAAGTTTAGTCACTAACTCACACACCACACGTCGCACAGAAGTTTCCTCTTGAACTAGAAAGAATTGTTCTTGTAAAGATTTGTTGTAATCCTCTAACTAGTCCGTTGGAATTCGGTGTATTAGGATCACCTTGTAAGTTGAATGAGTGGCATCCAAACATTTATGAATTTCAAGCGATTCATCAATGTCTGACCACTGGAACACTTTCATCAGAATCAGTCCTCTTATAGCATTTAGGTACCAGTGGTTCACACATCGGTGACGTAACGGATGCAATGGTTATATGCGTTTCACTTGTATTTTGACGAACTCGCGGTAAATGCGTTCTCTCAATTCCACAGGCAAACGACGAATGTTCTCTTGTAAAGTATCCGTAACCATGTCAGTCAAACACTTCTCCTAGAGCGAAAGTAATGAACGTAGTGAGTAATTTCTCATCACTGCCATTCCAGGAAACGGTCAAGAATGTCAATAAAATCTTCAAATGTAAATGGTCTAAAGCGAAATAGTAGGAAGAACGCACCCTTGATCCAGAGAAATTGGACTTGTTTGTTGACTTTTGTCAATTTCCTCTTGTGAATTTCTCGACACAAAAGTTCTACAGTCATTAATTGAGATTTGGCTCTGGTAAGTCCCTGCCAAATGTCCTTGTAGATCTACTCTTGCAGTTCGTTCGGTAATCTTTGAATATTATTTTCTACATCATGGGGTTTAAATACTTGTCTAGGGGTTGTCCAATGTTTGACTCCTAGCCAAGCAGCTGGTTTCTTAAACGACATGGTATGCCCACTTCAATGACGAGGTCCCACTAAAGGTAGGTAGTGACAATCTGGAGACCATCGAGCATGTTCCAGGTAAGCGCAATCTTTCTTCTCCCACTCGTGAAGTGACACACCGCAACTGAAGCACTTGACTTTATCCCCTTCGCCCAAGTAGATAAATCCAGCTCTAGCTAATTCTTTGGGGGTAGGTCCTCCCCAGATATTTTGGCCATTTTCCTCGGAAGGTTTGGATCCGACTTTCAAAGTCGCAGTATTCAGGCAAACGCACAGGGAACGAATATTCGTCTTTCACAGGTTCATTTCGATGAGGTTACGGTGAAATATGAAGGAGTTTGCTCAGTTTTACATGACATCCGTAGGGTGGTAGCCGCATGGTTTCATAAGGATGACATCCACCATGAAAACCAGTAAAGTGAAAAGGTGTACAATAACGAGTGGCATCGCTTTCGCATCCATCAGGTTTGACACGCACATCATCACTTTCCATGGTAGGTACAGTCGTAGCAAAATTTCCATGATGTGGTACTGAATCGCTAAGGTCATAGCGTACGGCATCGCTGCCATCGCAAGGCACAGTATCGCACTCGAGCTTGCTCTTGCTTGAAACTTGCTGTTTGAAAGGATTCTCGTCTTTCTCGCTTGGCAATGGTAGTCACAATGAACTATCGGTCTTGAACGTTGTCCTTTTTTATATGATGGCCAATATCGTCGTGACCGTACGGTAAAGTGAAGTGATTGGGAAGCCGAACTCGCTTCTGGTACACGATTTGATAGACTTTTTCCAAGGGCCGCCTAACGATTTGGTGTGTGGGTAAACGTACAATCTTGTGCGGTTCGTGGGTGGTCACTTTAAAATTTCCATCCTGTCCAGACTGCAAGGCTTCTTTCAAGACGCCAAAGTTCACCAGTCGACTGGTGCGATAATTGAGAATCAATCCTTTCACTTTACACTCCGTGTGTACTTCTCCTTGAGGGTTCCGGTATTCGTAGCCGTAATTTTTGGGACCGCCACTAGCAAAACTTAGAATCTTGTTGTCCGGAAGCTCGTCCGTCCAGGCTCTTAAACGGTCTCCTTCGATGACAGGGTGAGGTTGAACCAGGCGATCGATGTAGATGCAACTGTCCGTGTCAAAATACAGCACACGATCTCCTAACAGTTCTAAAGCTTCGTACAGTTTTAAGCGAGCATGGGCTGTCACGTAAGCAGCAATGATGACATTTCCAAATTCGTCGGCTTCTACAAAGTCCAGTTCTTCTTCGTAATTGACTAAGATCAAGTCCTCACGAAGGATGTCCACGTGTTTCATGTATTTAGTTTTGTTGTGAATCATCTGGAAGTAGCGGGAAGGTTCTGTCAAATACTCCGTCTTGGGTAAACACGGTCGTTCTGCCATTTTGCCCCACAAGCAATTTAACATCACTTTGGCAAACGATCGCCTTCCTTCGTTTTTCTCGATGTGGTCTAAAGTGATCCCTTCCTGCTCCCAGTATTTGTCTTTGAATTTTTTGTGGTCTTCGGGAGTGTGGCAGCAGGAAGGATAGCTGCTGGCTTCTTGTTTCAGTTTCAAAAGGGCATTCACGTAGTCTGCAAAAATGCCTTTTTGAGTCTCGTCGCCCCTGTGGTCTTTTTGTGTCTTGGGAAAGTGGTAAATTTCGTACACTTCTAACAGTTGCTATCCCAAGTCCAGAGCTTTGAACAATTCCACGTTAACCCACGTTCCTGTCAAGGCGAGTTCTTCCTGAGTGTGCTTGTCGGTCTTGGTTGCACGTTTCGGCACAAGTACGGCACAAGGGAAACATCAGTTTTCCTTGGCAATGGTGAGGTAAAAGGGGATGGTACAAGTACGTGCGAGGCAAGACTTTACACTTGATCAGTCCATCGTATTGGCGAATGTTGTCCAGGTCAATGTGTTCCGTCAGCAATTGCTGGTGCCCTGCAGGAAAGTGACAATATTTGCACACGTACGGATACAGAGAACACACGTCCAAGTATTTGATTTCTTCTCCTTTCTCCTCGTCGGCTTGGTACAGCAAACAGGTGGTATTCGTCCGTCCTCCGTACAAACTGTCCCTTGGGTTCAGTGGGTCCACCAGCTTGTAACATTCCACGATACGCTTAAACTCGGGATCGGTTTTCGATCTCTGATCATACTCATGTTCCCACATTTCTACCACTTGGTATCCTTGATCTTCTAATTTCAAGCGTCACTGACAAGTGGCCTGGTACAAGTCTTCCATGATCCATTGTAAAAACTGATTTTTAGTGTTACGTTGAGGGTAGCAGATAGGACATCCGTGAAATAAGCATGCGTCAAACTCGTACACGATCTGGGGGTTTTCTAAGTCCCAGCCATCCACTGAATACCTTCCGATGGTCTTTTCGCCTCCTCCGTTGCCAGCATGTTGGATCCATTTGTCTTCCTTGCCACACAAGTAATGTAGCCAGCGTAGGGCTTTGACCGAGTATTGACGTTTGACAAAATTGGTCGTTTGAGGACTGATGACAGCTAGGGTGTTTTCGGGCATGAATCGTTGACGGTACACTAAGGAATACACTTTATCAATGGTGCAAGCTTCTTTCGAAGGGTCGATCCCACCGTGTTCCATGAACAGTTCTCGAAAGTTTCCACAGCAACGCAGTAAAATGTCCATGTCGGAACGACAATATTTTAACATTTCTTCCTGAAAGTCGAAACTGTCCGAGGCGTGAGTCTGGTACCAAGTGTAGAAAGCTTCTCGTTGTTCGGTACGCATGTTGTCGGGTCGTAGTAGTAAGCCTCGGGCAAATGGGGCAGAACGGCGTGTTGATTGGCTTCGGTATTGAAAAAGTGTGGAAAATAGCCTTTGGCCATTTCTGTCATTCCAAACGTTTTAGGCATGCGACTCAAAGGCATAGCCAAGTAACTCATCGAATCTTTAAACTGCACTTGAACCACTTGCATGGAAATGAATTTGGCTCCGTTCAAAGTCACTTTAGGACGTTCGGTACTTTGTTCCGTATAGTATCTTAAAAGAAACTGTCCATCGTATCCCGAGAAATTGTGAGCCATCACCGTGGCATGGCGATGACAATCTCCGTAACGTTTGATGTCTTCTTGGCTCCACGTCTCGTCGATAGGGTCTAAAATCCATTGGGCGAAATCGGCTAGCGTGTTTGGTCCCCGAAAGATTTTTTCACGTCCTCCAGGAATCTTGCTACAGTGAGGGCAATGAGTAAAGATAGGCTCTTGGATGCACTTCTCACACGCTCGATGAGCCACGCAGAAATTAGGAATGTGAATGCCAGTCTCTTGCCTGCATTCGAAATCAAAAAAGATGAAATGGCCTTTCTTCTGGTCATTATCTTCCTCTTTGGATTGGTATTTTTGAATGTAACATTCGTGTTCCAGGTCCACGATTTGGCGACAAATGTGACATCGCTTCTTTCTTGAACAGACGTGCGCCTTGGCATTATTGGTACGTATGCCTTGTCCACAAGTAGGGCACAATCTCAGGAGCAGACAAGCACATTTCCGCTGTGAACCTTGCGTCTTTAGATGTTGTTGGTAACAGGTTGGACTGACAAACGTGCGCTGACAAGCTGGGCAATGCACTCGTTCTTTTCCTTGGTCTAGACAGGGCTTAGATGCTAAACATCCCTTACATTTCGATCCGCAATGCTTGTGTTGCTCTCGATTGTTATAGCCATAGTCACATTTCTCACAGTAACAACCGTACCCCAGAAATGCAGTGATACTGGTAATGGCATCGAAATGTTCATCGTGATGATATACGTGAATGTATTTTCTGTCTTTGAAATTTTTGCCTCGAAACAACAAAGGTCCGCGCACTTCTTCAGGGTGTACTTTCAAGGTGTAGCGTGGTGACAAGACGTCTTGCAACTTTTGCATTTCAGGAATGTCACGGGGTGTGTCTTTGGAAAGGCAGGCTTGCTGTAACAGGAGTTCTGCTTCTCTTCGTTGTTTGGCTCGGCTAGATGTTTGAATAGTTTGCCAGGCTCTTTTCCATTCTGCCGTGTCGTTCTTGTCGGCATACGTTCGTCCCACCACGATGGCACGGGCTAAACACATCTGGTCTTGAGGGTTGTTAATTTTGAACGAGGCTACGCTTGATGCTGCGAAGATTGTCTACCAAGATCACATTTTGTTTGCCATATCCTGTCCCTTGGGGAAGAGACACGTGGGTCATCAACAGTGTTGCTCTTCCGTCGGTGATGTGAAACTTGTCGTTGGATTGTTGTACGTGTTGAATCTTGTCCATGACTTTGGAAGGTGTCAGTTCTGCTGGGCTGCTAAACTCGATCCAAACGGGTGACTTCAAACTGTCGTGATGAATAGAAAGTCTCAAGCGATCGTCTTCTTTGGCTTGACATTGCCGTTTCAGTGTGGTTAACAAAGAATCCCACACATCAGTGATGAACCCTTCTGCTTTCTCCAACGGTACGTCGGACTTGAAATCTTTAAACTTCACCGCGTACGTGTAGGCCGTAGTTCTAAATTTTCTGGAGGAACGTTTGTCCGTCTCTCGAATGTGGTAGTACTTTTCAGGGTGTATTGATGGTAATGGACTTTGGTTTGGTGTAGACTCTCTAGGCTTTGATTCTGGCTCACTCATCTCATCTTCAGAATCGCTGGCATGAATTTGAGCCAAGACTTCAGCTACTGTGCGAGGCGATAAATCACGTTTCTGCCTCTTACTTTCTTCTCCGTTCTTTACGAAATGATGCGATCGTTTCATCTTGACTGCAAAAAGTCAAATGACTACATTTGAAACGCCATGGACCCCTATATATCCATGTCAGACCAGTGCATATATAAAGGGTTGGTGCCTTCCCTCTCAGTATTCATTTCGCTCTCAACCGACAAGCACGATGGAAGAACCCAAACAAATTGAACTTCTGATTAGAGCTTTGCGAGGTGTCATACGAAAGTTTTCTTCAGACAAGCCGACGGACTACTCTCCCTCCTTTCGAGATAAAAGTCAAGATACTTGCTATATCTGCCAGAAGAAAGGGCATTGGGCTACAGAATGCCCAGAACGTCAAAAAAGCAAGACCAGTGTCAAAAGAGACAAAGGTCAGGATACCTGTTATCATTGTCAAGAGAAAGGACATTGGTCTTTAGACCGCCCTAAGAAACAACAGGAGCAGGAGAAGGAGGAAGAAGAGGTACCCTCGGCAAAAGAAGAAACCCGACACGTTCAGAAAGAGAAGATAGAAAAGAAAACAAGAAGAGAAAAAAGTGAGGAAGAAGAGGAGGAGGAAAAAACTGTGAAAGTGAAGAAAATCAGAAAACAGAGAGAGTGAAAGAAGAAAAAAAACACAGAAGAAATCTATGAACTTTTTTAAAAAGTGTTATGTTGTGTTGTAACATTGAATTGTAAATATTTGTACCAGAATAGACCAGACTGGAAAAAAAACGTAAGTGTCTTTTGGTTTTGATTGTTTACAATAATAAGGACCTACACTCATGCACTCACAAGACGTACATCATAGGGTTAAATAAGAGATTTTGAGTTTTAATTGATTTTGGCAAAATGAATATTATCTCTTTTCGAAAGTAGTGAGTGGCCCTGAAAAGGACCTTTGGGTATTTGTTTTTTTCTTAGAACAAACTCAGGAACGAGAAGCTATCCGCTTTAACTGCCTTAAGCCTTTGCCACGGCAAAGGCCTACTTCTGGACTTGCTCCTGTCAATGATTTAGTAGAAATTACTAGGGGTGGTATCTCCGGTGTAGTAACATGGTTGGACTGTTTGGCTCGGGAAGGTCTTTTTCTCTTGGGTCGTAACAAAGAAGTCTGATACATTTGTTTCAGACTTCTTAACTTGGCCAAAATGTCCAAGAGTACCATTACCGTTTGACTTTCACTGTTCTCCTTCTCTCCTAGACTTTGTTTCTTCTCTGCTACTTCTTCCTGTCGTTTCCTTCTTGTCTCTTCTTCTCGCTGTTGCTGTTCAAGGAGAAATGCTTGTTCTGCTTCTTTCTGCTGTTGTAAAAATTTCTCAAATTCTTCTTTCCGTCTCTGTTTAAAATCGTCGACGTGTGGTAAAGAAGGAGAAGGTGACGAAGGTGCTGCTACCGGAACAAATTCTTGTGAAGAAGAGAAAAAATCTGCTAAATCCCAAATGAAATCAACCTCTTCTAGTAGTAGTCCTGTGTTAACTTTGGTAGCCACTGCTATACCATCGCTTCTCGTCTCCAAAGCCGGTTCACCCCAATGCATTATCTTCATAGTTTCCGTCATGTTTCACAAAACAATGTCGCATCGATTCACTGCACACAGACGCTAGCGCACTTATATAGGGAATGTGACGTCACAGGTAACTCTCTTCGGATTGGAAGACAGACTCCGCGAAGTGACTGAATTTTGTAACGCTTGTTGGGATTGGTGGACAATTTCAATCCGTTTCGATCCGCTCTTTCACTATAAATAAACGCGGTTCACTTCATTCCCTTCACCTGTTCTGGTCACAAAGATGTGGACCAACGTTGAATCGTCTACCCTTGTATCGTCGATGCTGTTCCGTACGGACTTACCTATATATGTGAGATCATCATGGAGAATCGTTAGGATCACCGAGACAAGCGTTTGGAAAAGAAGGACCTATGTGGAAAGACAAGGCTGTCTGAAGCGAGTCCTCATCTACGGTCCAGAAGTTAGACAAAGTTTAAGAAAGAGAAGAAGATCAGTGAGATGCCCTCTGTGTTAACGGAATGGTGTTAACATAACAAACAACGGCCCTTTTCAGGGCCACTCCACTGCCTGGAAAAGATTTATTCTTTCTTGTCTAAAAAAATTTATTCGATTGTATAATTTATCTTTTAACTCACAAAAACATTATTCTCTTATCTAAAATTGTTTTTAGTCAGTTGTATAATTTGGGTATAATATTATAATATCCACAAATACGAACGCGAATGATTCAAACTTTATATAGAAATGACACAGGTGGCATGACGTCACAGTACTTGCTACATTGTTGTAAGTGTCCAGTACCGTGACGTCACCCTATCTGTGCCATTCCTCTTCTCCCTATACAAAATTCCCATTATCCGTATACAGTCCCAGGGTGTGCTAGTCGCTATACAAAATTCCTATTGTCCGTATACAGTCCCAGGGTGATTTTTGTCCGTATAAATCTTGTCCGTATATAGTCCCGGGGTCTGTAATGCTAATTCCCATTATCCGTATACTATCCCATTACACTACTCGCGGACGTCAAAGAAGACAACAAAGTAGTTCAAATCTGGGTTTATGATACGGAAATACGGACTAAACAGCTGTCTCGAAAGCCAGATCAAGCATGTAAAATTAGATATGTATGTAATAAATATTAATTATTCAATGCTTTGTACATTTTATTTGGTCTACCTGTAGTCATAGTATTGATAACAGTATTCAAAAGTTTATATTAATCTTAGTTACTCTCAATCAATAAAGTCATAAGATAATACACATCAGCCACGACACATCCATGATATATACATTTCATCATTGCATCAATTGTAGGTATTTTCAACTACTATTGCTTCCAAACCATTCACTTCCCCCATTTTCCAGTTTCAGTAACGTCACCTCTCATTCAGAGTATTATCAGCCTGTCATTGATTCTTTTCTTATCATTGATTCTTTTAGGCATACTGATTTTTAGCCTACACATGTTTATTTTTTCTTAATTTATCCAATCCCCTATTGCTACTCTCTCTCTCTCTCTCTCTCTCTCTCTCTCTCTCTCTCTCTCTCCGCAGTGATACAAGAAATTAAAAGAAATATGATTTCATACCGATGTTTGCTATCACAGAGAAAACGGCATTTCTGACTTGGCATTCCACTGATCTGTTGAATTTATCCGTATTAGACCTATCACAAAAAAGATTTAGATAGGCCCTTAAGAACAAGTATCACTGGTGATTATTAAATGGAACAAATATTCTTATCTTGTTTTGTCGATTGTATTATTATCTTCAGTTTTCTGTTGCTTCTTTAATTAAATAAATAAATTTTGAACTGTAAACAGCTAAGCCCTGTTCCAGGGTGGTCATTTATCATGTTATTATTGCTCACGGGAACGATCATAATCTGTAATGTTCTAATTTTATCATGTGAACGGCAATAAGGTGGGACATGGTGGTTCTGATTGTCTGTGCATATATCCCTAAACTATTTATGTATTTATTTATGTATTTATTCATTTATTTATTTATTTATTTATTTATTTATTTATTAAAGATTGTTTCACAATCTAATGTTACTGACCTGCGATATACAGTATACATAGCACGGATGCTAAGATCTCTTTTGTATGTAATGGTCACTTTTACGGAATTTCTGTCCAATAGCACCACGGATATGTCCTTCTCGGGCTCCACAAGATGGGGGCTGAAATGGGAAAACACATTTTCATAAAGACACATCCAAACGATATTAAAAGAAAGAGAAATTGATGAAACACAGATAAAGAAATATATAGGCAGACTGATAAATAAATAGATCGAGAGATAGATGGTGTGTTGTTCACATCGACAGATGAAAGTCTGAGACAAATAAATAGACAAATGGATATATACATATAAAGATGTATATTATTAAAAATAATCTGAGAGACGTCAGTATGTAGGTCCTGAAATACTAGATAGCAAATTGGACAGATTGGAAGCAAGTATTCTAGATCAGTGTTGCTTTTGTGTTCTTGTTTCTTTGAAAATACTTTAAGTTAGTGTTTATCCGTATTATAAGATATTCGTTAGTGTGATACTCTCGTGAGATCCAGATACATTGTTGGGTGTGGAGACGTAAAGGGTGTTGATAGACTAATCAAGGACATTGTCTCATTTACTGAAGGCAAACCACCCCCCACCCCCACCCCAAAAATGCAAAACTTGTTCATACAATCCAACCTACATTTAATGGGAAATATTACATTGCTTAATTGCCTGGGACATATCATTATTGTGCTCAAATTAGTTAGTTTCGCAGAATTTATTCAAGAAAACAATTATCAAGATTATGAATAAGGACAACTGTACCAGTAATTTCTGGATTGCATAATTTGTAGCAATAGTTACGAAAAGAGGGAATATAATTACAATAAAAATATTGTGGGACATTTTTAGGGCGATGAATAATTTTTTTAATTTCTTAGTCTGATATTTACTTATTTACTTTCATTGCTCATTTACACACACACACACACACACACACACACACACACTATATATATATATATATATATATATATATATATATATATATATATATATATATATATATATATATATATATATATATATATATATACACACACAGAGTTGTTACGAAGATGTCAAAAAATTTAAAGCCATTATTTTATATTCTTAACTGAATCGATTTCGACCATTTTCTCATTGTAATATCGATTTTTCTTCACATTGATTCATTTTTGTATTTCTTTTACCGATGAACTACCAGAATTAAGAACACGGTCAAAATCAAATGGAGAACTTCCTGCGAACAACGTGGAGCCATTTATATCGGCGCATGATGCGATGATTGTTCAAGGGCTACGCTCTTTGCATTAATTTGGAAGTGGAACAGTGTCAACCCCGATAGGTTCACACTGTGCGCCGTTACGTGCGTGCTACCCACGTATAATTATGCTATTGACATCGCACTCCCCCTTCTAACCTCATCACGATTGATTGAATGTCATCCTGGCACACGTCCACGAAGCCATGCACAAAGTACTCCCTGGGATTCTTGTACATAACTGGTGCAACTGGAAAGTATGAAGAAATAACAAATCATTTAAACCTTCATTTCAGGGGGAAATGTGAACAATCTAAAATTATAATCAGAGTATTGTGTTGTCTTTTTGTACAGAAGACCTAAGATTCAAAATCTGAGTTGGAACTTTTAAAGTGTTACTTAGTTATATATTGGTGTTGTTTTCCAAATATGGTAATAAATAGCTATTGTAGACATCTGTTGCTACATGATTATAACGTTATGCGTGTAAATTTATTAAATTTATTTTATGAAGTAAAATTATTTCCCGTCATGGTATCTTGAAAACATGAGGTAAAAGTATGAATTAGAGAGACATTGCGTTTTCTTACTGTGTTTGACTTGTTTCAGTTTAGAGAAGCTGGCTGCCATGACTGCATCTACCTACAGTACTTTGAATATAATCCCCTTGGCCAATGCAGTTATTCAAACAATCTTCGTCATAATGACCTTTTTATATAAGTATCAATCAGGATGTTTTTTACGTCATTCAACTGTTTGTCACCTTATCAAGTTATCAACACATATATTTATCTACATCAGTAATAATGGCCATACGTGTATTGTGTTCTCTAATAAATATACCTGTACTGTGTTCTCTAATGACCATACGTGTATTGTGTTCGCTAAGGGCTAAACGTGTATTGTGTTATCTCACAAATCGAAAGCCTTCGATAACATCTGGCAGAATGGTCATTTATATAAGACTGAATGTTAGAGCAAAATTTCTATTCAGTGAAAGACAGAAACGACTGCTTAAAGAAAATTGTGTTACAAAAGCTGTTATAGCCAAAGCTGTAGGTATGACATTTGAAATGTTGCTTAGCGATAGTAAATTTTGCAATAGGCTTAGTATGGAGTAGCGATGGACAAGCAGTAGTAGTGCTTTATTTGAAGGTAAAGATGGCATCGTGGCTGCAGGCACTGTTCTTAAACTATTTCATGCATTAAACAATACAACTTTATGTTGTAATGTTACAGATTGTTTATCAGACTTTGGAATACTACTCTTTTATAGGCCATTATGAATGCTCGGGTTTAATTCAAGTTTAAACCAGTCACTGCACTTCTCTGTGTGTTGTATCCAAAGATAATGCATATATTTATAAAACTTTGTCATAAAAAGAATATGTCACCATCAACAGGTTGAAATTCTCTTTGAAATAAATATGGTTTATGATTTGTCTGCATAAGATATAGATTACACATTAATAAGGCTTGCATTTAATCTGGATATTCCCTCATCTGTTAATTTGTTATATCTTACAGAGAGAATTAAATCAAACATGTTGGCCAATCCGTATCGAATTCCCATTAAATTAGACGTGGAGTGATTTATCTTGCAGTACCACCAATCAACTTCGGATATTTATTTTGTTCCTAGGTGTTGCTTTTTAAGATCAGATAAATAAATATGTGCTTACCTATCATCTATGAAGTTTTGTTCATCGTTCCATTGACTTATATAAACTCTGATTTGGTAGAATATTATCCTTTCTGCAGAATCTAATTATTTTAAAATATATACCATCCTAATTGGGATTGAAAGCAACTTCTTCAAATAAAAGTATTTTGGATTCTGATAAGTTTTCTTACTTGGAAGTAAACGTGAAACTTGTAAACAGATTTAAGTATATGTAAAAGATTTTCATGTTAAATGCCAAAAGATATTCCCACTACCAACTATTGTCAGCCACACTGTCCAGTTTAGTTGATTCTGATGAAACCGCATGGTTCACGGTACTCTGTATCCATTCAGAGAATCTTCGATGGCAAATTTAAAAGTGTCGGTATAAATAAAAATATGTAACGGTTGCTATTTGAAGCATTGAGTTTAAGCTTAATTAATTTCATATCCTTAAATATTTGTGCATTGTCCTAGTCAGTTGAATTTTGAAACTGTTTTGCAAGATAATGGTTGGGCGTTGTGCTTTTCATTGAAGTGTAGCAAATTAATGTGATATGGACTGTTTTTGTGCATATGCGGTGAACTTCAATTTATTGTTTTTCCACATGCCAAATTTTATTTAGTTCTTTCTTGGCTCTTCTCTGTATTTTTTTTCCTCACAAACTTGCCAATCTAATTTCGCCGAACGTAAATATTCTCGTTATCTTTGTTATTATTGTATTTCTTTCTTTTTCTTCTTCTATCAGATTCGTTATATTGCATTTTAAACATTTTATACTGAAGCGTGCTTCGCGCACATGCATTCTCCATGATTGGACTTTGTCTGCAATATCAAATGTTGATTGTTTCACTTACTTGTGGTAGTTTAATTTTACTTACTACTAGATCTTGAATGAAAGTTCTGCAAACCAGTTATCTTCAAATGCTACATAGCTATACATGCCTACACACCGTGAAAGGTGGACTGGATTCGCATAATTTGTAAAGTGCAAGAACTCTTTGCGTATCAGTTTTTTTGGTTAACGTTGTTGCAATTGTTTTGTAACTGAACGTTTTATCTCTGTGCTAAATAGGAATATGATACAAAGTTTCTCCAGGAAAAATGTATATGTAGTTGTTACACCTTCCTGGAATGAAATTTCACAGAAATTAAAATGTGTCCATGAATGATATAAACATTATTGATTTTTCTTACGCTTGATCTTGTTCAAAATTTTGTAAACTAACTAATAGTCTCTTATGTTGTGTCTGTTTTTGGATTTTATATATGTACATGGAAGTGAAAAATTAAATTTGAATATATCTCCCTCCGTTTCTTCAGAATGAACTTTATTCTATCCTTAGTGCATTGTCTACATCGTAGCTGCATAAGCACGTTTCCCATACTTTTTATATATTGTTCATCTTTATGTTGTTGGATGGCTTTTCAATTTGTCATCAGGTTTTAATCAGCACAAATTTATTGCTGTAAATGTTTTAACTATTGCATGTTCTAATGCTCCGCGTTTTCTACATGGTTCACATTCAGGAAGCTCAATATCTTTCAGAAACTCAGAACTTGCATGTTCATTGATACTGCTGTTTATCTACCGTTATTTTTCTCCATCTTTGGATGAGAGGTATTTCTTGTACCCACTGGGTCCTTAAGTGATGTCTATATTTGGTACATAATTTATTTTCCCGACGTTCCTACTGTAAAACTGTCTACCGTCATAAAAATATGTATTTTTGCTCTTTAATGATTTCTCAGAAAATATCGTGCATGCCTTGGCTCATTCTATATTTACTTTCTATGCATAAAGTTATTTAGAGAAAAATAGACCTCTTTGAGAAGGTTTATTTATATCCATTTTTGGACATTTACATGATTGAATGACAATAACTTTGTCACTGGTCATCCAAGAGTCTAACACAAATCCTTGTTTTTGAAAACTCTTTTTGTCCTGCTTGTGTAATCGTAGTTCAACCTTTCAATTCTTTGTATTTCATTTTAAGCTTCTTCTGTTTTAATTGCTCCCATAATTGATTGGTATTTTCTAATCAACTGGACTTTTAGGATCGTGGTAATGACATCTTAAATACTTTTATTTGCCATTCATTAAAACGAAATGAAACATCCAGAAATTAAAGTACGTCTAAAAATAATCTTGAGGTGCTGTAACTAGCCAACAGGACTATTTATTGTCTACAATGTCATTTTTCCTGGCAGCGATGTGTAAATTTATTCAATATTTTTAAACGTATAATTTACTTGAGATTTAAATAAACGTTTTGCCATCTGTATGGGTAGATTGTGTCAACGATGTTAATTTTGTTCTCCAAAAAAAAGTCTTTGTTTTTTGCTGAATTATTGTGCACTGCCTTCTAATGTTTATCAGATCTTCAATATGTACTGAATATTTATCTGGATGCGCATTTGTATATTTACTCAGTCAAAGATGAAATTTATTCCTTTCTCATACTGTCCAGTTTTAACTAGTTTTCTTTCTTTGTTTTTGGTTATCTCGATATTATCTGCATGCAGTTTAATCTTTAAATCTGCATATTCCCTGAAACACTAGGATATACTCTTTTAAATTTTAAATATACAAATTAACACTTTTCTTCTCTTGGAAGCTATTCTTCGGCGCAACTGACTTTGACCGCACTTTGACTACAATTTTTAAAACAATAGGCATTAATCCCTATAACGACATTGTTGATTCATGTTATGCTCGTGAATTACTTGCATAACCTATCTGCAAACTATTGAATTTTTTTTGTGCCATTATTTATGATGTGTCAAACATTTCATCGTATTATTGTATGTTCGCTAATTTTCTACATTCGTTGAACTGTGAGTAATTGTTATTTTGTGAAATAATCCCCCCGAGTCTGAATGGTCCTGTAATTCT
The DNA here is from genome assembly GCA_016617855.1 of Megalonaias nervosa. Taxonomy (NCBI): domain Eukaryota; kingdom Metazoa; phylum Mollusca; class Bivalvia; order Unionida; family Unionidae; genus Megalonaias; species Megalonaias nervosa. The sequence goes on from JAECUM010012927.1 coordinate 66,633, forward strand.
TGAGCATCTGATATAATGCCAGTTCTAAAATTTGAATGCTACAAAATTTCTCAGTATATTTATTGGACCTGGATAGAATTCGTCTGATTTCACTATGGTCCAGTATTGTCATTGTTTCCACTACTCATATGCAGCGAATATTCATACATTGGCTACTGGTAGCAATAAGAACATAATTTTAACATATATACACATATACAATTTCAACGTAACACAAACAGTGTAGACCCCAATCTACTGTTTAATAATGTGCCGACAGACTTCGATCTACTTTCATCGTATCAAATCATAAATATAACGAACAGTGCATGCCCTGATATGTCCGACCATAAATAATGCAAGAGGTGGAATGGATCAAGGCTGTTTGCAACTATTAGGCATCATAGTTGGATGACAGCAGTAATTTGTATTCCATTATATATATATATATATATATATATATATATATATATATATATATATATATATATATATATATATATATATATATATATATATGGATATGGTTGACCAGAGTGTAAGCAGTTATTGTAGAGTACAATAAACTTTACGGTGAAGTACGGACATCTAGAAGGCCTACACACTGTTGTACCAATATTGAAAATTAGCTTCGTACATAAATTACTTTTTACTTGAGATTTTTCTTTGTTGCTTGCTCAGCCTTACTAGACACGGTGTAGACGAAATACTTGCTTGTGACACATAGTTGCTCACGTACAATATAGTCCATATGGCATAAAATTATTGATAACACTTCCTGGTTTTGTGTCTTGTATATACTATTTCTTAAACATTTAGAAATGAAAGAAATGAAATTAAAACGATTATTTTCATGACATTAAAGTAAAGTGCCAAGGTCATTATAAAAATACGGTTGATATGATCAGAATTACAGACAACCTATCCCTAACACTGACATTAAACACTGATAAATATACGGTAAAATAAATTTACTCATCACCGCTTGACATTGACGAAGCCCAGCATTGCCACACGCTCACGGTTTATAGTGTCAATTTAAAGTTCATTTTTCAGGCATGTTTTTAATTGTTAGCATTAGTATGGATATGGAATGGTAAATAGAACGTTCTTCTTATAGAAAACGAATTCGCTTGCAATGATTCCTATCGAAAATGAAGGGAAGAATAATACTTACTCTCTAAACTGTAAATATTTCAGGATGCGTCGATATTAAGTATGTTCTGTAGTATCGCCGTTTTCCGCATTATTATCGTATTCAAGGCTAAATATTTTACTTATATTAAAAATATGCAACAAATTATCAAAGACTTTGTTCATCTACACTATTTATTAAATGCGCAAAAATGCATACCAACTGTAATGATGTCAAGGAAATTAATACAGAATTTCGCTCCGTAAGTGGTGTTTCGAGGATATCGTAAGAGAAAATATATATCAGAGGTTTGTCTTTTCTTTTCTCTCTGTGTGTGTGTGTGGTTGGGTGTAAGAATACAATCAAATAAATACAGACAATAATCATTGACTTATAACCAAACAACGTCTGGGTAAAAATAGCTACTATCTCTATGACAACTTCATCGTTACGTTTGCTACAATATATCAGCTCAAAATTAACAACAACAATAACAAAAACAAACACTACTACTACAAGGACAAGAAAAAGAACAACAACTTCTACATGTTCTACTGCTGCTACTTCAACTGTTACCGATAAATTGAATTACCATCATGATCGTGTTTATCGTCGCCATCAATGTCATGATCAGCATGATCACCGTCATTTTTAGAATCTATATTATCGTAATCATTTTCATTATCCTTGCATTTAGAAACCACCCTTTATTCTAAAACCACAGAAAGAAGGAGACCCGAAAACATTTAAATGTGCAATTACAAAATGATACACTATAGACAAAAGGACAAATACCATGTGGTACTTACGTTCATTTAGCTGTGTTTGAGATATTCGATACAGGAGATCTCCATCTGGACTGTTGGTTAATACAAAATCAAAACTTAAAGCTATAGTATAAAGAAAAATTATTGAGATATACATTCCCTTGTTTGATCTGTTCTTTAGCTAGCTATGTAACACGGCCTGCACAAGTATTATGAAAATTTCTATAAGTTTTCCTAGACCAATAGGAAACGTAGCTATTATTTGAAGTAGCACATGATATTGACAGCGTGGAGACGCTTGGGCACGTAAGTTCTATACTTATTACATGAATGGTGATTGTAGACCCGAGAGTTGTCGTTTTGGGTTTAATTCCAAACGCAAGACATATGCTATAGAGTTGTCGTTTTGGGTTTAACTCCAAACGCAAGACATATGCTATAGAGTTGTCGTTTTGGGTTTAACTCCAAACGCAAGACATATGCTATAGAGCTGTCGTTTTGGGTTTAACTCCAAACGCAAGACATATGCTATAGAGTTGTCGTTTTGGGTTTAACTCCAAACGCAAGACATATGCTATAGAGTTGTCGTTTTGGGTTTAATTCCAAACGCAAGACATATGCTATAGAGTTGTCGTTTTGGGTTTAATTCCAAACGCAAGACATATGCTATAGAGTTGTCGTTTTGGGTTTAATTCCAAACGCAAGACATATGCTATAGAGTTGTCGTTTTGGGTTTAATTCCAAACGCAAGACATATGCTATAGAGTTGTCGTTTTGGGTTTAATTCCAAACGCAAGACATATGCTATAGAACAGAGGACACTGATTCAGATACACATTCTATTCCTTGTCTGCTTCTCCATATCTGTCTGTCTGTCTACCTATACCGAATATGAAACTATTTTAATACGGCCCACACAATTAGAAAGGAAATTTCTATAAATGTTCGGGGTCTGATTATAAAACCTAAACATAGTCAGTGACGCATTTTATTAACAATGTGACCGTGCTTGAGGACGAAAATTCAATTTGTATGTACATGAATGCTAGTGATCGACCCAGGAGAGAGAGAGAGAGAGAGAGAGAGAGAGAGAGAGAGAGAGAGAGAGATGTATAAATTAGCTATTCAGTGTATTGAATATTAGTATATTTCTTTCGTGTAAATTGATTTGCGTGATAAAATATATTGGTACCAGCTTAATAGTATGTTTATGGCATCTTTAACTCACTGCAAATTATGATTTTGTGTATACTGGATGCTGTGCATATGTATATTGGGTGCTGTTTATACTGGATGCTGTGTATACTGGATGCCCTGTATACTGGTTGTTTTGTATACTGGATGCTTTGTATACTGGATGTTGTGTATACTGGATGCTGTATGTACTGGATTTTGTGTATACTGGATGTTGTGGCACTAATACGATAAAGAAAAAAGTTTAGACATATTTAAGCATCTGACTTGATGCTTAAATATGCCTACTGTCGTCAAAAACCTCCTGCTTCTTTCGAGACAGAGATTCAGTTTCCTTAGACAACGGTTCAGGTGGGGTTTTATTGCATAAGGTGATTACGAAGATAATCAATAAAATTACTCATCAATTAAGCGTTTTCGTGTTGGACATTTATAGGACTCGGGCCAATACGACACACCTTGGACTATTAATTGGGCTAATACGAAAATACAGATTTAAAACATAATTATTGTTCATGGATAAAATACAATAAGTATTACTTTACAATACGTCAAACTTCCAAACTTCCTGGGCACTGGAAAAAGCTAGTTATGGTGCTACTTATACACTCAGGGAAGTTTACCCGAAATATCCGGCTTCCTACACGCTCATTTGTAGCCAACTGTATTTATCAGCGACAAATACAAAAAAATAAATGAAAAAAAAAATAATAAAAAATTGTAGGTTTAAGTAACTGTGAAACACTTCACACTGCCTATTCAGAGAGTCTTTGCTGTCAAATATTTAAGTGTTGTTATAGAAATATATATCATGTTTGCCATGTGAAACACTGAGCTAGAGTGTAATATTTTTGTATATCGTTAAATACATGTTCAATACTTGAGTCAATCGGACTGTTTAATGTTGGTGCAGTGTAAGGGTACTGGACTGAGTACTTGTTTAAATCTAAAGTCCATTATTTAAGTTTAACAAATTAATATGATATTATTTGGTCTTATGGCTATACAGTAAGTTTCTGCTTGTTTTCCTCATTTCCATCTAGTTATGGTAAATTTATCGATGCAGCCGTTTCATTTCATGCTCAGAAATGTCATTTTATTGTTGTAGACTTTATACATTGTCTTTGGTATTTTTGTACTTCTATTTTTATTTCTTTTATCATTTTTGGAGGGAAGGTATGGTGCAGTTGTACTATTGTACAACAAGGTGTGAATCATATACATGCATTCTCCGTTATTGGACTTCGTCCGTAACATACAATGTTGATCGTTCCAGTCATTCGGGTACATTAATTATTACTGCTAGATGTCATGTGAATGTTCTGCATACCTTTTATATTTTAAAACTATCTCTATACCTATTCACTGTGACAGTAACTTTGGTTTTAATTTATTCCTTAGGTGGGAGAACTTTTTGTGTATAAATTCATTTTGGATACAATTATGGATGTAATTCTCCGTTATATCTCACAATTTTGAAACTGTTCCATCTCGTTAAAGGTTGGTAGCGAATCCATGGAAGATGATCACCATTCATGAAGACCGTTGTCTCGAATTGATGAGCGGAAAGTGACTGCTGTGAAGGAAGCAATTGAAGAAGATGGCCAGTACACAATGGAGGATATTTTTATTATCAAGAATATTAATTCGTCGGATGTGTTTAATATGTGCAAGAATCTTTTAAAATTCAGAAAATTGTATGCAAGATGGGTCCCGTATATATATATATATATATATATATATATATATATATATATATATATATATATATATATATATATATATATATATGAACAATTGGGTAGAGACGTTTTAATGCGGTTGTGACATGTGATGAAAATTGATTTACTTTCTTGAGCCCGACTCTGGGGTAATATAAAAATCACTCTTATCATGCAGAATGTATAGTACAACTACATTTAATATGAAAAAATTGCCTCATTCAATTCCATCGCAAACTACTTTAACTAAATGGTTAACCCTGAAACATACGTATTCGAAGTTATCTGTATTCAAATTTTGACCAAGAATAACTGTATATGCGCATTGTCCTTTAATCAATGTTTTTGATTTAGACACATTTTATGTCTTCCAACAAACAAGATGTCTACTGCCCGTTAGAAAATCTTTTTAATTTGAACAAAGTTGATGTATTCATGTATTTCATGGATCCATTTTGTGTCAACAACATATAAACAAGTTTGAACTAATACTTTGACGCTTCACCATGTCCCTCACATCCCAGGCCATGACCCAGGTAAAGCAATCTGCTGGATAAGTGAGATTCCAGCTGTCATATCCTATAATGTTACGTGGTTTTATCGTTTTAAAGATAATCAACGGAAAACACTTGATGAGCGGGAAGCTGCTGCTGTGACTCGGACAGTGATGAGGATGCACACACAATAGAATGTATTTATTTATCAGGGATATTAATTCGCCAGTTGCGTGTGATATATTGAAGAATCTATCGAAGCTCGAAAGGTTTGTACAAGATTGGTCCCGAATTTGTTGACGGCTTTTCAAAAACAGACTGGGGTTGAATTGCTATATAACTACTAGCTGAATATGAAAAGAATGAAGAGATACGTTTGAATGAGAACGATGCCGACGATGAAAAATATGTTTAGTCTTTTTTAACTCAATTCAGAAGAAAATTAAAATGTTTCGATCTGAGAAACCGAGCAGAGACCATTAAACACTAGACGCAGTCGGATTGTCAAGAGACTTTTATGAAAAGTCGTAATAAAACCATTTCATATATGTAGTTTATGTGGACTGCAGTTCTTCTGTCCACTAATTCACACTAAGTTCACATTAGATCTGTTGGCGGCACATTTTCGTAACACATGTTTTGAAACAGATGCTTGCTGCCACGTATTGTTGTTTCTTACTTTTTACTGGGATCTAGATCAGCTTTTGCAATCGTTGTTTTCATGATTTCTGATACCTTTTTCTCCCCATTGCTATGTTCAGTGAACCATTTCTCTGTTCTAGGATCTTCTACTGATATATATCTTGTTGCTATGTAGAAAGGATCATCATCTTCTGAGCATAGAGTAAGATCTTAGCTACAGGCTCTCAGTCATAACCAGTTGCTAATATCTTTGGTGTCACCTCTGACGTTTTCATTAGTTTGGGCTTTCGTTTGCCGCTCTAGAAGTTCCAAATATTCGGCCCCATCCATTTCAACATGTGTTCCTTCACATCCCGTCGGCCAAAAGATAAATATGTTACAGCACCACATTGTTTTAATTCGAAAGTCGGCAGATTTGCCTCCTAATAGACCATTTTCATAAAGGTTGTTAATATCTTATTCTTATATTGGTTCAGATATATTTTTGCGATTATTGGTACCTTCCTTTTTCAAATATTTTACCTTAGCTTTTAGAAACTCTTTGTCATGAGAATGCATTATGTTGTGGTCGTACTTTTGCCTTTTGCCATGAAAATTTATTATGCTGTGTCTGTACTTTTGGCTTTTGTCATGAATATTAAATTTGATGTGGCATTATTTTTGCCTTTTGCCATGAAAAATTCATTATGCTATGGCCGTGCTTTTGCCTTCTATTATGAAATCCATTATGTTGTGGACGTACTTTTGTCTTCTGTCATGAGAACTCAATATTTCTGGCCGTACTTGTACCTTTTAAATTTTTTTGCTTACACTTTTGCTGCTTAGTTTTAAGGTGGTATGCTGAAACTCCTGACCGTCTGCTTTAAAAGTGACAGGAAGAAATTTAACATCAAAGTATCAATATCATTGGATGGGGTCATTTTGTGGATACCTCGGATATCGAATTTCCTTTTCTGACATTATCCAATTTTGTTTACAATCCTCGAAGTTTCTCTGGCAGATTTACTGAAGTATCCTTGCTGTAGATGAACTGAGGCATATCATCAACTTCTATTTGCATGTGCAAAAATAGCTGATGAAAAACAAAGATATGGCACCTGGAAAACTTATTCTGTAAGCCACATCGTTTCTTAATATTAAAATTTACATACATATACATATAAAATGCCTGAATACAAATAAATCAGGCAGGTTTCATTAGAATTGGTCCATGATTCTGTAATGTCTATTATTCATGTCTGCAATCGGTTAAAATTTATTAGTAGATGAACCTACCTGAAAGCTAACTTTAAATATATTTAACTTTGAAAATAAGAACATAAAAATTAAAAGTTTGTTAGCTTTTTACGACAACAATGAATCGAAATCGCTTTTATATGCTTTGACAGCACATGTTCGGGACCAATCTTTGTTGATCATAATTTTATAAACGAAACTAATTGTTAGTTTCCAAAAGTTAGCAATGTACATGAAGCATCGTGTCCAAAGATTAGTTAATCACTGTAAGTATACTAAATATGAGTTTGTAGCTGTAAACGTGGCATTCGTTTTGGACTTACATACTAGGACATCGACTGAAAGACACTTTACACATCTTAATATTGTCAATTCGAATTGATCGTAGCATCGACTGGCTTTGATATGTATAAAACCCAAAGACCGTGGATCACGAAGGAATGACTAACATAGTGTGTTTGATATACAGCACGTTTTTAAATTCCCCAAATGAGACGGTTCTGTACAAGAGACAACTGCATCTGATAAACACTTCTTAAAATCTGCAATTGCTATACACCTTCCAGTTGAACAGTTCTTTGTGTCACTAAACGCATCCTCCATTAAGGTTTTAATTATACATGTGCTTGACACAGGAAAAACTAAGTTTGTTAAAGACGACAGTACAAACACTTCCAGATACCTTTATTACTATGAATAAACTTTTTAGTTTTCAGTTCAGATGACAATTTGACATTCACGGGTGTACAGATCAAAATTTTACTATGTTGATTGATCAATTAGTAGAATTATTTCTTTAATTTATTGCTTAAATAACTGATTCACTTTTTATGTTTAATTACATAGTCGTATTTTTAACAACAACAACAAATATAAAAGAATTAGAGTTCCAACAAGAAGACGAACGAAAGTGAAAATATGAAAATTGCGACTTGCTCTAGATGACATACGTAGATGAAAATCTTGAATTTAAAATTTATTTTATATACAATTTGATGACCTTAGGTAAATAATTCAAACTTTAGAAACATTATATAGACGATTGAGGAAAAAAAATCAGCCATGAACTACTGTTTCAGGTTAAAAAAGGATCCGATCAGACAAAATTATAATTGAGTTAGCTTAGACATATTTCATGCTATTAAAATTTCCGGTGGTTTCGGGTTACAAGTTCCCACATCTATCAAACAACAACAACAACAAAACAACATTCTCCATAAAATGGTTTACAAATATATGGGTTGCGTCACAATAGGAACCATGTCAGGTATAAGACAAGAATACATACACCGCAAGGAATACGTCAGATTATTAATAGCGAGGAATAAAGAATGTCTTGTCTTTGCTTATAATATGGCACAATAACCTCAGTAAAGAAATAAAATTTGAAATATCTCCTTAATTATATAAAGCATTTCAGCTCTTTAGCATAAGTTTTGAATAATTCAAACCAATATTAACCTTCCCAGTAAAATTAGACGATCCATATAACAACATATTGGTAGTCACTGCTTCATATAGAGCTGATTTAGATCGTGAATCAGTTTATATGCACATAAATATGTAATTATATGCATTTTGTTTACGTTCATCACAAACAAACAATGGATTATCTCTAAAATAGTATGTAACCCATAATATAAATCACTACATTTGTTTCTAATTCATTTGTGCAAAACAGACAGGTTCCTGCCACCCACTCATAAATAGTTAGGCGTTTATCTTAACCTGTTTTATTTCTGAATATACATTAACCAGTTTCACCTTTTACATACTCAAAATTTAACTCAAAATATGTGGAAAATAATTCAAAGAATTATACCGGAAAAAGAGAGAATAATCAATATTTTATCACATCTATGTACTATTAATACGTTTGCAAATAAGTCATGTTCATGCCCCTTTTGCGCTTAGGAATGTAAAATTGGCTACATGCAGAAGTCAAAGTAGGTGAGTAGTTGGAGTGGGGGACTCGCGACTGAAAGGATGTAGGTTGGAATCCTACCATTGCATCAGCTATCGTCGACACCGTGGCGCGTCCTTGAGCGAGGCATTTTACCTTTTACGTTTTCCCTTGGTACTAAATAACCTAAATGTGTTGTTGAACCATAAAGCATCAAACCAAATTCATCAAATTACATTTACCGTATATATTTCGATATTACCACGTGCTGGGTTATGCCATGTAGTATATATTCATTATCAAGTGCTTGTGAACATTAATACTCTATTTTAATCGATAAAAATCAGAAACACAAGAACACACATACACTTACACATATATATCGTCACAAATGTTGTTTTTGCTCTTCACTGTAGAGAAACTTTTCTTTAAAGATACTTCAGTTGTACACTGGGCAAATATCTACAAAGCATCTATGAATTATCTACAAAAATAAATGCCTCGCTTGTGGCTAGCAGTGATGTAGTGACGCTGTGTAATTTATCATACTACTTATGCAGATCATTTGCTAGGAGAAAGGCTCTTTTATATCCATCGGAATAAAATCACGTGAAAATGGTACTATTCGGAAATAAGTGTAGAAATAAGGGAAGAATTAAATCAAGATTTAATATTTCACCTGTATTAAAGAAAATGGGGCGTTCCTATTGCGCATACCATAAACAGAACTTTATATTATGGACCGGAGGCTTATATTAATGAAATAAAGTGATTTTTTAAATCTACAAAATATCTATCTACAGACTAAAGTTATATGCATTGATATAGGCATATCTCACAATGATCACGTGTTATTCTTACCTTATGTGTACAAAACAAAATATGTATGAATAGAAAACAATACAAGATTTACAATAGAACATCTCCTCCCATATAAAATCAAAATATGTTTTCTTCAGCAGGGCTTGAGAGACCCATTTTAATGGCAGTTGTAGTTGGGCCAACTGCATCTTCGCTAGCCAAGGTTCCGATAACCCTATCTACACCTTGGCATATCGAGTAGATATTTCTGAGCTTCAGGCCACCGCATCCAATCAAAATCAAGTCGTTCAAATCTGAACACTGTTCCTACGTGATCGAGACAAGGGAAGCACACAACTTGAATGGACTGATAAATAAGTACTTTTCCAGTGCAGGTCCGTGTTTGCACATATACCTTTCACTTAAATAGACATGTAATGGCTTCCCTCTGGTACAAAGTCATACTTTGGATGTTAAACTTACAAAGTATCCTTGATAGGTCAATTGCCACCATCGTTTTCGGCCTATGTACAATGCATCACGCTATTGGTTAGTTGGAATTAGATACTAACGGAGGCAACACATGAAATCCAATAGATGTCGCTAGGATAAAGCACCAATATAGCTGTTCGATCTGCCAAGGTGTAGATAGGGTTATCGGAACCTTGGCTAGCGAAGATGAGCCAACTGGAGCACAGAAGCGGTGCTCTCATACATTTTTGCCGACAAAAATATTTACATAGACGACAACTACAGAGGTCATGATACAATTATAGATAACATAAAAAATAACTAAATGCTTGCTAAGGGTCCTGAGACTGGACAGCATGATTAACATCGGTGAAGAGATTATAACAAAGTGTTCTCACTCTAAATTATGCATATTGTATTGCCGTTGTGGTTAGAAAACAACGTGTCTGAGATTCAACTTCTCTTCTCCTCTATATACAGTCTAAATATACCTGTAGGCAATCTCATCACTCTTTTAATACTAAAACGCCTATGAATATTCCCAACAGAATCCAGTGCAGACTGAAAGCTCGGCCCACCTCGCCTCCTGAGGAATGTCGGATTGTGGATGGGGTGGAGTGCTGGGCTGGCATACCCGTATTATTTAATGGAGTGGTATCGTATAACAAGATTTTCCAGTCGTATTTGTCATAGTATCCCACCCATGTGTATTCTCCTTCCGTTTCGTTATGGGACTGTGACGGTACTACGTCGGCCTCCAATACGGCATAGCCCTGGTTTGAACACATTTGATTAGTTCAAATTGATCACAATGGTTAGACAGAAAGGTTTTACCAACTTATTGTTGCCCTTTCTTAAACATACATGAGAAACAAACACAAAACACAGCGGCAAATTTCATCAAGATCAAGATCGATCGATCGATCGAGAGATTGGTTGCTTGCGGATATTGTTGTTGGACTTTTTTGTCAATTGAATAGTTAAAATCTTTCATGCAGTTTGGAAAACGTTATAATTTTGATAAAATCGTATATTTTCACTGTCATTTATATATGAATGCAAGGTTTTACGCTGAAGAAAAGAAAATAATTACTGGTTTTGAATAGTGCCAGATATTCAAAGTCATGATGGTAAATAGACTACATTCACTCAAAATTAAGCTCTGGTATTAAAGATGGTTGATAAACAAATCGAAGTTTAAACTGCCATCTTTTCTTGCAAGCTTACATTAATAGTAAAACATTTTCGTTGACTGATTACGAAAAATATTGGAGGTGGTTGTGGCTTTCAGTTAATTTGATATATAGAACTTGTTATATCATCAATAGCCTTGATATAGTTTGACAAATTGCTGTATCATAAATAAGTTAGTATAGTTTGATAAATTATTATATCATTAATAACATGCTTTGACACATTGCTATGTCATCAATGGCTTTAGTATATTTTGACAAATTGCTATATCATTAATAGCGTTGCTATATTTGACAAATTGCTATACCGCCAGCAACGTTGGTATAGTTTGACAGATTGCTATATCATTAACAGCGTTCCTAAAGTTTGAAAAATTGCTACATAGTTTATAGTGTTGGTATAATTTGACAAATTGCCCCCAAGTAATTTGGCACATAGGAAAGAGGAGTTTTGGTAACTTGTAATCAACATATTGGTTAAACAAAGTAAGGTTAATTCTTAAGTCATGTCGAATATTTGGGCCATCACTTGAAAGCAAATAACTGTGTGAAAATGTCTGGTGAAAAACCATTAACTATCTTAAAAATAATTAATCAATTTAAATTCAGTTCGCCGCGGTGACAATAGGAACTAATCAACTATTGAATATAAATGCTACAGTTTCACAATTCTAGCTGAGCATTCGTTCACCAAGCCTCTGTATCAGACCATGTCAAATGGATTTGGTATGTCACAAAATACCACTATCAGACCATGTCAAATGGATTTGGTATGTCACAAAATACCACGCTGGTGTATTCTTGGGACTCACGAGACTTACAATTGCATCAGACAATTTCAATTAACTGATATTACGGTTAAATGACATCGTTGGAAGTCTCGCTGCCATTAATTTAGAAGTTTCGTATATAAAGTATATATGTTCTTGAAGGTGACTGTCTATTAATTTACCAACACAGTACAGGAAAGAAATTCGCATGTGATTGCTTCAAAATGTATCACTGTTTAGGTACAGGTTTTAGGAATCAACAAGGGCAGATAAGCTAGAACACTATTCTTTCAATAGCTATGCTATTCTTAGTAACGGTGAAATCACGCTTACACAACTGACCTCTTCTACTTGTTTTTCTAAATAACAGTGGAATAACAATTATGATTTTCTTTCAACAATATCTTTTCCCACAGTTTTTGATCACTGGGTCGAAATTCGATATGTATGACATTAATGCAGAATGTTTATTTTTCCTGCACAAAGATTATCACTCGATTTCTACAATGTTTATGTTTCAGTCAAACTGTTATTTTGAATGTTCTGCATAACACTTCTGTGCTAATGTTTATCCTTAGAAAGTATTGTAACAATATGTGTTCAATGCATTCGTCAGCAAAAGCAATCATTCTAATTTTGAACAATGATATCAGCAAATTTTCCTCTACGCGACGATTTTAGATAGTCGAACTTCAATAAAGGCAAAGGTAATTGCGCAGACAGTGATCTCTTTCACAGTGTTCCTGTACTTAAGATCGAAAACTCCCATTTCAGCAGACAGTGATCTCTTTCACAGTGTTCCTGTACTAAGATCGAAAACTCCCATTTCAGCAGATCAGCAATAAGATCAATAAACGTGGAGAAAGTATCAGTAACACTTGTCAGATCTTGAATTACTTGTCTAAAACTATTCAGCTTTATAAACCATGTAACTGATGCATAACCCTAAGAAGTTTCGCCAAATATTGAAATTAAACTTGAATTATTTATTCGGCATATATTTAAATTATAATTCCTATAACCGCTTATAATTACTTTGAATGCTTTCATAATTTCACTTGACACAGTATACGGATATTAAGACACAGTATATGGATATTAAGACACTGTATATGGATATTACATAACTTGATCGAGACCTAACATTTGAATTATAAATCTAATGATTCAATGCAATTCCGGAGACCATCGTTGAATCCAAAAGCAAATAAAATGATGCCATGTACGGACGCATACAGGATACAACAATAACCGTGTACTTTACATTGGATAACTGTTGTCTCATGGGAGTATGATCATGACAATTCTGATATAGTCCATGTAGCAAAAGTCCACTTTAACAAAGAGTACCTTTCTTTCATGGTAGCCTTTTATTTCTTCACAAAATGGCTCCTAATCTATTGGCATTTCTTATCATTATTAAACAGCATTAATAATGCCCGTTAAAATAAATATATAACTTATGGACGAAGTCTCACGAGGAATGCAGAAAATACAAATTTTTTCATTCTTTTGTAGTTATTGCAACCGTATTGACTAATAACGCTCGTGGACATATTAGTTCGGCGTGTTGCCAACAAGCTAAAAGTCGGCTACGCAAAACTCAGTCCACATACATACATACATGCATGCATACATACACTGCGAAATTGCACTCTTAGGTCCTCTACTCACCTCCTCTAATCTAATACTTAGATTCCGGAAATCGAACTCGTCTCTAACTACACTGTATACCTCTATGCCTGATTTATTTGGGTCTCCTGAAATAAAGAAGAACGACCATTATTTTTAATTGTAATTTCGCACAAGGTAATCGAATTACGTGATTTGTCCTACTGTCCTTTGATTATTGTAAGAGAGGAAACACGCCGAAGAACATTCAGGGAGGAATAATAGATGCTTCGACCTGACGACGCTTTTCGAAATCCTGCCCTGGATACAGCTGAGTAGCAGTGGGGAACGACATGTGCGGGCGCGAGCGTGCGCGTGTGTGTGTATGTGTTTAATGGAATTGAATTCTGTGGAATGGAAAAAGTTCATTCTGGCCATCTTGGATTAGGACGATATGGAGACGGAGTAAGAGGAAGGTAATATAAAATACATCCATATGATTAACACTAGGTACGATAACGGGGAATGGGGTGGAGGAAGGGGAAAGGAAAATGAAATGTTAAAAGCGTCAATTATCTTCAGTTTTCATTGATGTATTTCGTCATTTTTTCCTGATATCAATATTTCTTTGACTAAATGGCATTACATCCTCTTTAAGAAACTTTGTTTTATTTGATGAACACCAATAACCGCATAAACGCATTCACCACCAGGGCAATAAAGTAGCGCATATTACTGCAAGATGTTCAGGTTTCATTCATTGCTCGAACTACGAGCAAAATGTTCAATTAAACTTTGAAAATTATATTGAAAAGCTTGAAAAGAATAGAAATAGGAAACATGTAACAATTATGGCTTAGACTAAATTTAGTGCCAAGATTCCGAGCTAACATTATATTTGTACGCAATAAATTCGCTCTGCCGTCAGTTAATTTTTTGATAAAATTTTTATTACACTTCCACAAATCTTCAGCAACAACACCCAATTATTTTAATGTGTGTTCTCTGAAGTCTGCTTAGAATTACCCAAAAACCGGCAGTCTTTGGACGAGCTAATACTTGTTACAATGTCCAAAGATTGAGACGTTAAAGAGAAGCCACTGACAGTCGTTACCTTTCTTGTTCTGCACTGAGCACGTCGATTACGCTCTAAAGCAAACATGGTTATTTATCTAGACATCACTTGCAAAACGGCCTGTAAAGAATCACACTCTTAGATTAGATAAAATTTCTAGTTGGGTCTCCGTTTGTATAGGAACCGGCAGTTTTGATACCGTGAAAAACAGACCGGTTCAAATGATCCGGGTCACTTCAATTCAAACTATATCGACTATGCCGGAATATGGTAGATTATCTCCGACTGAGAAACTTATCGGCGGCAATGCCTCTTGGGTCTATTGCCTTTAGTCTTGAGCAAAGTCTTGGCAATTGACAAGACTTCGTTTTTCAAAACAATCTTACTGTCTAACAGCTACACCAACAGGGTGCTAGTGTACATCCAAGTATGTTTAGATTCCATTTATTATATTTACTCCTGTACAATTTACTTATGACAGAAGCAAATGTTACCTGGAAGGCGACGTTAGAAATATAAAGCCTAGTGAATGAGCACGAATTTGACACCGTAAGCCCTGACAATATTTTCGGGATGAAAATTGTTGCTCCGAGTTTCTACCGCATTAATAGACTCTGCGTTGGACAGCTTTTACCTTGTTGTAAATGTTAGAAGAGCTTTCAGTTAATAACTGAAAATATCTGTTCGAGGAACTGTTTAACTGCCCTCCATTTAACAGTAGTATCGCAGAGATGTGCCACATTACCAATGATGTTAGTCGGACAACATGCACTTAAACTTACGTTAAGAAACAAAACACAACAAAGGATACAGCTTTTGTAATTCTGCTTGTTACACCGTACATCTTATAGATTTCGATCTAACAGAAGACGGGTTCAGCTAATGGACGTCATACTGCTAAGAAAGGTCAACGCTTAAAATGGAATATAGTGCACCTTCTATTACGCTAGAGGAGAGGAGTGCCGAGTGGTTACATGAGCTTTTAAGCTATTCTAATCAATGGACATGAAACAAATAAAAACAGTCCTATCCTATACCTTCAAAGACAGTGCAGTCTATCATATCTTAGCGTTTAATTGTCTGAAGCTGTTTGAACAAGCAATGTTAAGGCATATTATCATATATGTTGGCTCGTGGCTGTAAATGCCAAATTCTAAATTACATATATATATATATATATATATATATATATATATATATATATATAGAGAGAGAGAGAGAGAGAGAGAGAGAGAGAGAGAGAGAGAGAATGTTCCATGTCGCGCATAATTGGTTGAACTCATCCTAACATTTGAAACAAATACTTTCATCAGGCGTAATCATGTGAATTTTGTTTAATTTCAGCTTTTTGTGTTTATTATTTGTCCTGATTCTGTTTGTAATTGTAATTGATAAAGACTCAGTGGGAGTCGAAGGCGTCTAGGCTACCTAGAATCTACCTTTGCACTATTCGTTGTCAGTGAGTTGAATTTGTGTTATCAATCCTTGAAACACGCGATCCCTTGCAATATGTATGTATGTATATATGTATGTATGTATGTATGTGTGTATGTATGTTCATGTGTGTGTGTGTGCGTGTGTGTGTGTGTGTGAAATCAATATACAAATATTAATATGCTAATTGTTCCACATCATTACAAATATTACGTTTAGGTTTTCATCAAATCTAGCCATGATATGTTTACTTACCAAAAAGTTTGTTCATCCATTTCTCGCCGTAGCTAAGAGGGACGATGTACAGTTGGTTGAAAAGGAAATCATTCTGAAAAGATCCAAACACTGGTATGGGCAAAACACTTTCTGGGAGATAGGTCGGTATGTACATTGACAGATCAGTGGATAGACAGATAATATTTATTATTATTATTATTATTATTATTATTATTATTATTATTGCAATAGTCTAAAAGTTTCTGAAGACCATACTGAAAACTGCAACTGTTATGTGATTAGATCATCATCTTAAAAACTTTCATGGGACTATTTTAGATGGATATAAAATAATATACAGCAGTTGACACACTTTCAGAATAAACACACACACACACACACACACACACACACACACACACACACACACACACACACGAGAGTAATGTCAATATTGTATCTGACAAGAAACTACCCATAATTCCTTACCTTAATCGCTCCGATGGCCGAATTTCGAATGGTTACTGTGCCACTATCAGCAAGATAAAAATTATATTATGATTTGGTTAATATGTACTGTCAAGTGTAGTGTTGGTTAGTGTAATGCGAAACCGTGTATGCAGTACTAGTATTGCGGAGTGTGATGTGGTGTGCTGCGCTTTGGAGTGGTATCTTTTATACCGAAACAAATTTAGCCGTTTTACTTTTAACTTTATGAAATTCACAGCGACACTCAATAGCAAAGATTGTGCTGATGTCTCCTTCAACCGTATACACTTTATAATAATAATAATACATTCATCAGGTAAAGGGGCCAATGATGGAAACTTTATTCTATCTGATACCAAGTACACCCTACTGGAAGAAGGATCACTTGCATGATTATGTTTAGTTTAATCCGCTTGTGTATCCCTTTACTACTTAAGTTTATTAAACAGGCAAATGAGAACCATTTACCTCGAACCATCTTGTTTTCCTCTTACAAATCCTTAGTGACAGTTCAGTCAATGCTTAAATACAGATTCTGCATAATAATCAAGCAAAATAACCCTTTGAAATGTAAAAATAACAATAACAATTCGTCTCACAAAAAATAACATAGAAATTAATTTTTCTGATTCCATGTAATGATAATTTATTTTCTACGCAAAGTATCAAAAATAATATGATAAATTGTAAAAACAGTTTAAAAATTTAAATTTCTACATAAAATTCTAAATTATGCTAGGAATTACATCATCATTGTTAAACTGTAATTTAATGTACATACCCCAGATTCAAAAGCTTTCCATTTAGTTTGAAATTGTTGACACCGAGTTGAACTGGAAACTGGAGACTCTTTAATGAAATCAACATACGACTCATTTGTCATAAACCAATAGCAAAGAAACAAAATAGGCAAGTTTGTAAAACTTAACAATTAATTTAATGATCAAAGTTAAAAAGCAAAAACGTAAGAGAGACTAACAGTATTATCAACTGAATCAAACATAATCCTGAAACTTTATATTCAAGTCCAAAGAATCAAATGTTCCGAATGAATTTCAAAGATCCTCGAATGTGCGTATCACAACAGCATTGTCCAGAACTCCTTTGATTAATTCAGAATATTCTCAGAGTAATGTTCTAGTTCAATGCGCCTTATGTAATTCTAACGAACAATTTTAACAGATTTCTCCTCCCGAATTTTCTAAACACAAAATTGAACATATTTATAGACTGATTTTATCATATGAAACGAAAATCCAAAAAGGAATGAATTGACTGCTCAGAGAGAGAGAGAGAGAGAGAGAGAGAGAGAGAGAGAGATAACGGAGCAAATTCAAAAGGATTTCCCAACCTTTCGGGCTAAGCAAGCTCTCACTCATCGTCAGGGGAAAACAAAATACACAAAACAAACACTTAATACAATCTCTACGAAAAACTCTGGACTCCTCCATGTTAGAATCACTAGGAACAGTTTACAGCAAGATAAGAATACAAATCATCCTGCGAATAATAGTCCTTTCATGTGCACTGGATCCAGCATGGGACCATTGACAAGGAACAGTGCAAAACTAGTATCTAACTAGACTGAGCGCTTTCGACTCTAAATGAGACTTTTTCAAAGGCAAATACAAGACAAACACCCCCACCCCTTGAAAAACCATTGTGGTTACAAACTTTACATGACTTTTTCTACACGTATGAAAGCTTTAAATTTGCTATGTTTCAACTGGTTTACTTATCTTGATGCGGATACTGAAAAATATTTTATATTGACCTAGAAATCTATCGGTCGTTTAATGTATTGAACGTTTCTTTCATCCACTTCTCTTGTCTGTTCTATGGATGTATGTTTGGATGTTCTTACGTATTAAAACATTATCAACAAGTCAATCTAGTGTCGATCTAGGAATCAATCTACTTATGTATATATCGACTGATTAATCAGTCAATCTCCCTTGCATGAACTCTTCCTCCCTTCCTTAATTGCATCAGCTACACATTTTATTTTCTTTCCTGCTACTATCAACACTATCAACTGACCAATGCAGTGTATATCAACTACTCTAACAATTAATTAGCAAAGCCGTATATACTTTTTGCTTTCTTTCTTTCAACGTATGTATATAATATTAATATAAAAATATGGGTAAAGAACGTGTACATGGAGTCCTATTACCATGTCAATACTGAATATATTCAACGTTGTGTTCTTTTCCTTGGATGCCAGCGTTGCTGTTATGTCCAAAGAAAGATTCAGAAATATAGAAACTGATTTGTTGTTGATCGTTGTCCACATGAGCAGCTTTGTAGGTATCACATCTATTGCTGAATTAGGAAAGACCTTGGCAATCTGTGGGAAAAAAAAGTCTCAGTTTATTTCCATGTTTTAACCTGATTTTTGGGACTAAAACTGTATGTGCCATTAAAATCCTGATTAATATTAATGCGATGTTTCGGAGGTAACAATTGGATAAATTTCTCTCATGTGGTACAAAAAGAAAGAACAAAGATACAGTGCGCTGAACTGCAAATAAAATTATGTTTGAAGGTAGTTTTGATTGGATTCCTACTGGTTAACTTCACGTTCAAAAACCAACACTTTACCGACCATCGATACGAGACAAAAATAAATTCATAACAAAAATAAGCCTAAGGACACTAATGTGTACTTTCGTATTTTTACGACTCAAGGGTCTTAGTACGTAACAGAAACGACTGAACACCAACAAGTTTTGTAAAATTGAAAATATAATTTATTTCCCTGAAATGCCAAGTGAAAGAATTAAAATTAACTTACGGTATGGTAAATGAAATCCTAAATAGTCCTAAATATTCTGTCAGGTCCAAAAAGTGTCTAGTAATCCAACTGAATTCCAGTGATATTCTGAATCATGTACTATTAGTTTTTTTGTACTAATAGTACTGAATGATCGCGTTTATAAAATCCTAGATGTCTTTAAACGAATACACAGTAATTCCAAGTAGCTATGATTCCAAAATCTGAATAGTTCTAGCACTTAATTCCTATGAATGAATGAATTAAATAAATGAACTAAATGAAAC
Source organism: Megalonaias nervosa (assembly GCA_016617855.1). Classification (NCBI taxonomy): domain Eukaryota; kingdom Metazoa; phylum Mollusca; class Bivalvia; order Unionida; family Unionidae; genus Megalonaias; species Megalonaias nervosa. The sequence continues at coordinate 86,827 of JAECUM010012927.1, forward strand.
ACAACTAACTGTAACTCGTCTGACCCTGGTGAGCATTGCCTAGTTGTCTGTAATTCAACTGTTATATATAAAGCTAACATGCAATACAGCGTCGCAATTGATGATATCAGCTATAAACAAGATCATCTCTTTTGACATGGCTATTCAGGAATTAGGCCAGCTTGGCCATTAAGAACTCATGTCCTTAAGTTAGGTCAGTTGATTTTTACTTGGATTAATAGCCTCTCTTTCCCACGTAGAAGCGATGAAACGAATAGCGTATATTCTTTTTATTTCAGATACATAGAAGATTTTAACCCACAAGCTAGAGCAATTAATTAATTGAGTATTTGCGGCAGCTCTAGGTTTCAACTTATTTGGTGAAACCTGGGTGAGATAAAGCAAGTCAGTCCTTTTGAATTCAGTACAATATTAAGATATTAACCTATAAGCAAGAGTAATAACCAGTGTTAAAGACATTTGATATTTGATATTATTTGATATTTGCTTGCATATAAAAAGCTGTCATGTGAACTAGAACTTGCACTATTATTTTGATTTTAAATGTAGACTAATTCTTGTTCACATATTCGCATGCTGACATGCTGAAATGTTGAGGTGAAAACAATGCCTTTAATAAAGCCTCGTAGCGAAGACAAAACAGCAATTTTCCATATACTGATTTTCCAAGCCATTTGACTGTAAAACAAGAACCTATTCGTATGACCTCATTGTTGCAATATGTGAACTATAAAGAGTACAGTGCAATAGTGAACAGTGCTATCAATTTAAGTAAGCTAGGGAACAATCAAAACGTAGTAAATACTTAAACGCTTCATGTATGCTAACATTTATAAGCTAGCTTGCATGGCTATTAAAGATTCTGACAAATCGCAGACACATACAAATAAACTAACACAATCTACAGATAAATATGAACTATAAGTAATGCGAACAATATGTATATTGATGCTAATATATTGGTAATTTATGCTTTGATGTGGTCATATTAGGTACTGATGTGTTGAAAATAGGCACGTGGAACACATTTGGCGTTCCAAAACTAAAAGGAAATTTGGCTCACGTGTCTATCGGAATAAATCCATTGTGTTCCATTTCGAGCTATCCTTTTATTATAATGGACAAACACTAAGCTGAGTGACGAATTTTGCTAAAATTATTTTCCATGCGGAATGAATAAATAGATACATGCCAACAAGCTTCATTCTGGTACCCAACTACCAATTATATGTAATCAAGTTCATAGTTAGCTGTAGTAGATAAGGCGTCGGCATTTAAAACGAGGGCAAGTCAATCTAACGCCGCTCGTGTCACACTGCAGGACTGAATCAATTTTTATATAATCGGACGCAGCTAGAGGTTCTTGTCAATTCCTTCTCTAGTACAAGATCCTGATAAAGATGTTTAGTCTTGAGTTGATAAGGATCAGAACTCTGAATTATTGCCATGATGCTGAGTCAAACTTAATTATAATTACCTATCAGTCCGATTGTGTACGTATCCCCTGATAGGCTGACCATTATGTATACGTCGAGTTAATTCCTCAGTTTGCCAGCATTTATTATCACCTAGGTAAAGTTCAACAATGCACAACTGTGGTCAATGGAGGCGACATTCTGCTAATTTGGATTAAGATAAGACAACCATCTTAACTGACATTCAGAAAGAGTAATTACGTTTTACGTGACAGTCAGACAGCATAACTCAGAGGCTGACTGTCATAGGGTTTAACTTTGTAAAGCTTGGTAGAGTCATTGCAACCTTTTACAGATGAAATATTCCATCTTCAAGCTAAATGAATAAGCTTATATTTGAAAATAGAAAGGTATAGTTATTTATGGTCCTAAATGTGGCTGAAAAAAAGAACTAACGATGGCATTAAACATGAAGCGAATGTTTAATATCTGACAAATTCATCTTAAGCAGATAAAAACAAGCAACATAAGAATTTATTATTTATGCATCATTGAACATTTTACATAGTTTTGGTCCTCGTATTAAATGTATCTTCAAAACATTTTGCTTTTCTATCACTAATTTAAACAACAATTTTTAAACATTAAATTTCAGTCGAAATTTGAACTGTTTTGTTTGAAAACTCAATTTCCGATTTTATTGAGACATCACAGAGATATCTGGCTAAGTTAAAATATCTTGAAGCTGCAATATAAAGACAGCTGATAAAATATTGAAATATATTTGCTTTAAATATAAAATGAAGACCAGATCCATCTTTTACAATATTTTATAGTTTGCTTTGACCAATAGACCTACTAATAACAGCATCATGCTAATTAAAATTTAAATCCAAGTATTTTGCCTTTTTAAAAGATGGAATAATCTTTATCTTGATGTAAGAAATGTGACAATCATTAGAATGAACTTATTTCTATAATTTTTGGAGACAACTTATATATTTCACACTATTTAAGCATAAATATAAAAGAAATTGATATTTTATAGTCATGTTACTAGACTACGTAAGTCAGAAAATATACATGCTAATTCTTTCAATATCGTTGACTTGATTTTAACCTAAGATACGTGTCGAAGACATCTTTACAATGCTTCTGAAATACAGTTCTTTTCATAAATATCAGTCACTTTTGGGAACACATTAAATGTGAAAAATAGAAACTAAAATACTGTGAATTCAGTATTTGTTAAAGGAACAAATCTACATGCATATTACAAAAGCAAGCAAAAAAACAAAAGAAGTATCTATATCAGTCACTTGGATGACCAGTAGCAGACAGACCTTGACTGATTGAACTCCTATTTATAATATTCATCAGCGTGTGCATAGATATATATATATATATATATATATATATATATATATATATATATATATACACACACACACACACACACACACACATATATATATATATATATATATATATATATATATATATATATATATATATGACAAGTTACGGATATTATTATTGGGCTACCTGACAAATGAGATTTATAGAATGACTAAATCTAACATATGTCAGAATTAAGGGTCCAAAAATATTAGTATATTTTCTCAAAATTTTATCGTCCAAATTTTACCGAGGAAATTATCTGAACAGGCAACTAATTTCGTCTGATCTTAATGTATATACATGATAACAGTAAAATGAACTGAAATAAAGTTTGGACAATAATAAAATTTCCATTTGCGCCGCCAATATTATTGGATATTTGGCCTCAGATATCTTCAAGCAGATAATGATGAACTTTGGAAGCAGCATTATAAATAATGATGAGGAAAATAGATCAACTAGTATGCCAATCTATATTTTCAATGAGTCTGAACAGGCAAACATAATGGATGAGCTAAAATCTTTAAATGGTATGCAAACGGAGGAAATGACAAAATTAGGGATTGCAAACAGAAACTAATCACTTGCGAATGTGGACAAACTGTATAAGAAGTTCATTATTCTATCATCAAAATGCAAATTTTATATTAAATATTTTATTAAAAACATATTACGGTAATAAATGGTGAAAAGTTTACTTGATGCAAAAGTGCCAAAATATGAGAAAGGATAATTAAACCCCTTGCTAATTCGTCTTCCGATGAAAAAGACAAGCACATGGTTGTTACTCAATGTAAAACTAAAATTAAGTCAAGACGGCTCCACAAAACGTGGACGTTTGAGAGAGTTTCGACTTGATGCTGGAATTAATTCGAATATGTTTTTATCGTTTGAAGATGTTTAACCATATTTCGGGATAATATTAATTAGAAAAAGTACAAATTTTGGTCAAGTGACGGTCCATCTAGATTTGTAACGATTTGCCTCATGGAACATTACCTGTAAACATGAGTTTGAAATTTATTGCTAAAATCTTGTTGAAATGTTTTCATTTGAGTTATATCCTTATTCACCGAAAAATAACTTTTATTAAGGCTTTTTACAGTGTCGTGAACAGTGGAAACAAGGCATTTAATATAGATGTTCTATAGACACTTTTTCTAATTATCGCCCGTTGCACTAATATGGCTGGCTAGGTGGGTAGCTGTAGTGTCCGCCATATCACATCTGAAATAGTAATCAACATGTATCGATGCGTACAAATACGAATATTCCACCGCTTGCACAAATTGTATAAGAGAACAGTTACAGTCTACATTTGTAGGAAATAAATTTACAGACTTTAATTTTAAAGCCAAGTGGCAGGAAAGTAATATTTTGGCTTTACCTAGAGAGTCCTTATTATGTTAGTCCTTTGCAATCTTGTCGAATCAAGTAATTTCTTCGTATTGTTTCATCACTTATTAAGCTTTGATTGATTTTTAGCAGACATCTTTCTCCAGCATTCAAAACTTTCAGCTCCGAAAGTATGTTGACGTTGATAAGCATTGAACAAATTAGTGCTGCAGGTTCTTCAAAGCCCTGATGTGGAGTATTATGTTCTTCACGATCATTATAAATCAAGTATTTATTTTCACATTCATATATCTTCAGCTACTATGACGAGAACTATTAAAGTGATTGTACATTATGTTAATTACTTTAGATCTATACTATGACTAATAATAATAATAATAATACCCTCTATTATTCCAGCTTAATAATTCTAATATTGTACGTAACTATCCATTAAATAATGACGTGCTATATCTCAACCCACAACTAACAAGAGATAGAATTTAATAACTTTTAATTTTTACAAAATAAGTTATAACCCCAGAATTGGTGGCAAATATTTATTTATTTAATCTAGCTTATGGCTTAAAACCTTAGGAGTGTGTCAATTACAAAAGCGACGGGGGGTATTGCAACTCATTTCCATGCAGGAAAGCCTTATGGTTTAATAATTTATATAGTAAGGGTTATAACCTCTTGTTTCAAAAGGGAAATACTGTGGTGGGCGGAGTTAGGATTCATACTACAGAAAGAGCACGCGCGCGCGAATGTGTGTGTGTGTGTGTGTGTGTGTGTGTGTGTGTGTGTGGTTTGTTTTGATAAATCAAGCAAATGCTTGACAGTGTCCTTGAAGTTCACTGATGTTGTTAATTTATTTTTGTCTCGTGGTTGTGGATAGAAGGGTTTTGGTTTTCGAAAAAGACTGTTGCTTTGCGGCTGGTTAAGCACTTCCTCGATCAATGCTACTTTTGAAAATATTATCTGTCAACTCGAAAACTTCGTTTAAAAAAATGTGTAATTGTCCAACACTTATGGAAGACAAGATGGGTACATTGTTATTCTGATAGTCTAGTTGTGTGTGCGTGCGTTGGTTATATCGGGATACTCTTTGTACACCACTGAAGATAGAGATAAGTTTAGGTTATGTCTGGAGTGGACGAAAAATGGGCAAAAGACTTTTGAATTTGGATTCAGCTCCTGGGGCGGAGCTTAGAAGATGGCGACAATTGTGCAGTTGCGCATATACAAAGAAAAAGGGCTAACGGATAAGAACTGAGATAATGCAAATTTGCTACAGACATCTTCTTTTGAACTCTTCTCCTTTAATTTCCAATTAATTCCGTTGAGAAATCTATTGATCGATAGGTACATGCATGAATGCATACATACATACATACATACATACATACATACATACATACATACATACATACATATGGACGAACAGGCATATTTTTAATCCTTAATGCTACAGAACCTTAAAAGTATGCCTTAATGTTAAGTAAAAACATTTTGCATTCTTCTTCTTATTCATTACCTATTTGTAATGCAATCTAAATCACTAAATAACGTGGTATACCTTAGGCAGAAAGAAAACGTCCTCTGCCATTAATTTTCTGTGCCCTTCCTCCTCGGCATACATGTCTAGATATGTCTGGAACTGTAAAATGAGAAGCAAATTAAAGCAAAAATCATCAAACATAGCCTCACAAATAATGATAGACCGACATACAGATACTAGACTGATACGTAAGTAATTGTGCTGTTAATTTTATTAACTTCTTTGGGATTCATTAAGATAGGTACGCTAGAGATTTGTTAGATAATTAAGCACAACACAAAAGCCCACGTTTATAAAATTATCAAGATATAAACAGGGATGGCCCTAAAATAGCTGCCAGCAACTGGCGCCCTAGTCGAACCATGTACCCCCCCCCCCATAATTTCTCCTCAAATTTGGCGCCCCATTTAACTGACGAGCTAAAAATGGATATAAATTAAACATTCGCTTCATTTCCTTTTGCAAAAGAAAATTGACGAAAGAACATCTTGTTGTCTATTAAATACCCCTAGTCGGAGATTCTCCATAAATATCATAAAGAAGCTCTTATATGCTATATACCTATATAGATAGGTAGATGGACAGATAGATATTTATATAGTAAGCAAACCGATTCCTTTAAGCAATCTGGCCCTGGATTTCACCATAACCAGGGTAGCTGTAGAGTGAAGTCTGACTGTTTTATCACAATAAGCTGTCCACATTACGGACAGCTTCCTGAACAAACGAAACATTTAAGGTAAATATCTTACAGCAGGCTCTGCCCAAACAAACCCGGACTCGATTGTGAGTTTCGGACACAAGCCAATAACCTTCACGAATGGCTTCTTGCCCAACAAAAAGCCTGAAAGGCAAAATATCGTACAGCGGGCTCTACCCAACCAAGCCAGGAGTTGATTGTGTATATACATTAACCGTTCGAGTTCTTATAATTCAGTGAGTTTATTCTTGTCGGACACAGATTCGTATAGGAACCTCGTTATTATAATAGTAATCTCATACAGCTGTTCTGATGCAATGATTTCATATGTAACAAAGACAGCTCATGTGCGCGCATACTTACCGTATATCATTGAATTCGTACTTAACCGTGTCTCGTGTGCTACACAACTCTAGGCAAGATATATTTTTTGTTGATTTTGGATGGAAAGTCGTAGAACTTTGTGGAGTTTCGTGGAACCCGTACACTGCAATCAATGGTGACGTTGGCTCGGAGGACAGTTGTTGTTGTT